>PVHT021183619.1:3707688-3760929 GCA_004024745.2 Catagonus wagneri | reverse complement strand
CACTGAGTGAGGCCAGGGACTGAACCTGCATCCTTATGGATACTAATTGGATTCATTTCCTCTGCGCCACAACAGGAACTCCCATCTTTTCCATAATTTTTATTTTTTAGTGAAGAGAAAGGAAAAAGAAGAATATTTAATAAATCAACCAGATTATATCGGAATCTAGCACAAAAATGAAGTTTAAGTATGTAAGGTTCACAGAAGGAAGACAAATTCCTTTCAGTGAGGCTCTTTCTTTTCTTTCTCTCTCCCCCCCCTTTTTTTTTCTTTTTAAAGCCATACCTGTGGCATAGGGATCCTGAGCTAGGAGTCAGATCAGAACTGCAGCTGCAGGCCTATGACACAGCCACAGCAATACCAGATATGAGCTGCATCTGTGACCTATGCTGCAGCTTGCAGCAATGCTGGATCCTTAACCTACTGAGGGAGACCAGGGATCAAACCCACATCCTCATGGACACTATGCCAGGTTCTTAAGTTGCTGAGCCACAATGGGAACTCCCAGTGAAGGTTTTTTATCAACACCTCATTCATTCTTTATAGTCTTTAGGTTGTGACCTAATAGTTATGACAATGGCAATAATAATAGTGACAGACTATCTGAGCAACACCTAAAGCACTAAAAGTACTATTAGCATGGAATTTAGAATTGGATAGCTCTCACTACAAAAGTTATCTTTTACTCACAAGATTTTTGATCTTACGGAAGTTAATCTCTTCCAGCCCTAATTTCTTTAACTATGAGATGAGCTTAATACTATCTAAAACTCACAGGATAGGAGTTCCTGTCATGGCTCAGTGGTTAACGAATCCAACTAGGAACCATGAGGTTGCGGGTTCGATCCCTGGCCTCGCTCAGTGGGTTAAGGATGCGGCGTTGCCGTGAGCGGTGGTGTAGGTTGCAGAGGTAGCCCAGACCCTGTGTTGCTGTGGCTACAGCTCCGATTGGACCCCGAGCCTGGGAACCTCCATATGCCACGAGTTTGGCCCTAGAAAAGACAAAAAGACAAAAAATAAATAAATAAATAAATAAATAAACAAATAAATAAAAATAAAACTCACCGGATAGTTAGGATAAATGAGATAATAATACAGTCATGTAGAATGTACCTAAAACATAGTAGGTCATTAATATCTGTAATAAATGTTAGCTTTTTCCTCTTTTTTTCTTATTTTCCTCTTCTTCTTATTCTTTTCTCTTTGTCATTCAATTTCTTCAATTAGAATGGAAAGGGTAGGATATATGACAGTTTCCAAAAGCACTGTTCACTCTCCAGTAATGGCATGCTGTTGCCACATTTCCTGTACCAACTAGCTACTCCCAGCATTTACAATAATTACTGAGTGCTTTTTATGGGCTTGGTATAATCTCTTTATAGATCCCAGGTCAGTCTAGGCTTATTTAAGAGTCCTCTTGTAACACATGTATTTAGTTTGCCATTTCTAATAAACAGATATCATCGTGGAAGCTGAAATGTTATTTTTTGCTCTTTTAGGGTCTGGGAACTTCCATCTGCAGCATATGGAAGTTCCCAGAACAGAGGTCAAATTGCAGCTGCAGCTGCCAGCCTATGCCACAGCCAGAGCAACGCCAGATCCAAGCTGCATCTACGACCTATACTGCAGCTCATGGCAATGCCAGATCCTTAACCTACTGAGCAAGGCCAGGGACCGAACCCAAGTCCTCATGCGTACCTACAGGGTTCAATACTGCTGAGCCACAGAGGGATCTCTCCACAATTTTAAAATTCAGTAGTAAAAGCAAATTTATGAAATACCTCAATGTATAAGACTTATTCTTATAAGACATTTGTGTTTCTCTTGAGCCTCAAGCATGAGGGCAGTTGTTTCTTTTCATTTTGATACCTAGTTAAGATGAGTATTAGGGCTAAGAAGTCCATTAATTACAGATATTTCTTGCTAATAGTGAAAGTTTGATGTCAACTCTTCTGTTCTTTGTGTTTTGTTTTTACAAAAGATCAAGCAAATGAAACAGTAGGACAAGTGAAGAATGCCAACTCAATTCCTACTGTGAACAACATCAGTCCTGGCCATACGCAACAGTGTGGTTTGGGCTGAATCCTGACTCAGACACAGAGATGATAACTGATCAGTTAGACGCCAATAACTGCAAGAAAGAAACTAATTCTAGCTAATTCATACAGATAAAAACGTACATCAGTTAGCTGAATGATAAGAGCAATGGGAAGGTAATTTAGACTAAAGAATCAAGCTCCTAGAAAGATAAGACTTAGAAGATCTGTGGGGTTAGATTATAATTCTACTCCAAATGAGCATGCTTCTTCAACTGATCATTTTTCCTACATTACGCTTCTCAAGGTTCAAAGTCTTGAAAATGAGAATGTCTTGAAACTTGCTTGGGTTAGTGGTTGGGGAGCAGACACACTGCATAAGAGTCCCACCATGACTGTGCACACAGAGGCAAGATAGTTCTTAAAGTACAAAAAAGTACTTTAAAGAAGAGTGGGTGGATGCTAAGAAAACACAAATTGGGAACAAACTATATTATAGGAGAAAACTAATCCTGCCCAGCAATGGCTTTATTACTTGGAAATATAGTTTTTTAAAAAATTATACATACAACAAATGAAAAAGATAAAGTCCTATTTATATTTAATGTAGAAATATAAGATGTGTAATAAAACTTACTGAACAGCACTGCTTTTTAGCCATTTTTTTCTTCTTCAGATTTTTTCACATATAGATTATCATAGAATATTGTGTAGATTCCCTGTCCTATATAGCAGTTCCCCATTGACCACATTCCAAATACCACAGTGTTCATATTAAACATTTATTTGGCCTTGACACCAACCAGGTATATGGGTCAATAATATTATTTTTCTGGGTAGCCTCTGTTTTCCTTACTTAAAAATGAACAAATTTGGCAAAGATCTCTCGAAGGTATCAAACATAGCATGAGAATGATCCCTGGACCTGACTTGCTCTTTCTACCCTAACTCAAACTGGTAAGGTGCGCTGTTTACGGCAATGTTTTCAAGCTTTGACCATAATGAGCTTTTCTTGATTAACTTGTCTTGTTCCAATAAAAAAAGAAGTTCTATAATTATCCTCGGCAAGCATCCAAAAATATGCCTCACTATCCAGTTCCAATTAATAATGTGAGACTTGTTAAAAACAGATTTTGTTCATTTGAAGGTTTTAATAGCCCCCAGTTTCAACTTAGTTCTCTTGGGAAAATATTTAGCATGCATTTAGCTAGCTTGACACACACAACTAATTAATTTATCTAAAACTAACTATTATACGAATCATAAACAAAGAACTGGAAATTGAAATAGTGCCAGAATTAAAGCTTGAGGTACCTTACACTTAATTAGCCTCAGATTATTTTTGTCTCTATTTCAAATAAATAAGGCATATAGATTAATGTTATATCATTTTTCACATAGAAAACTGAAAACTCACATATAGTAATAGGTGCTCTTTATATTCTGAGAAATTGAAAGAGCTTTCAGAAATCTGATTTTTAAGAAATATGTCTAAATGACACAGATCAGATGATGATGGACAGGGTGACAAACTAACATGAGCTACGATGCTTCACTTCCTAGCTCAATTCTAGAGATGAACAGAAGCAGGAGGGAGGTTGATGGGTCTAAGTAGAATATTTACATTACACACTAAATATTAACTAATTTCCATTTCTTGGTAGGAGTATTCATTTTCTATAAAAAATCTTGGGAAACTGAAGCTGGTTTTATTCTAGTGTTGGGGGGAACTGTCCCCCAAAGTAGAAGAGAATCAGATGCAACGAGAGGTACAAATTTTTAGTTATGATGTCTGCCTGTTCCTTGCCTTGCACTGGTATTGCCTTGGAAAAACTGTTGCCCAGCTAGTAATTAATGCAAGACAGAAAAAATAGCAGTGCCCTTTTACCTTAAGGATGGATCATGTGGCACTATCATTTAATTGAGATGGGGTGCAGATAATAAGAAATATAGGTAAATTGGCTCTCTACTGCCACTTACTATTTCGTATCCCTATCTCTTTTTAAGAAACTGAAGGTGAGAAGATTATATCCCAGTACGATAAAACTGGTGGAGGTGCAGTTTCTTCATAGGATGGATTTGCCTGGGACAGTTTATAAAGACTATCTTGGGACACTTCTTTTCCTAAGTTCTAAATGTATAGGTGGCTGCTAAGTAGGGCGTTGGCTGCTTTAGCTAATGCCCCCCAATGCACCAGCAGTCCAGTGATTAATTACGTCCAGGGGAAAGTTGACTAGAAGCAAGCATAGCAGTTTATCTGAGAATGACAATCACCAGAAAAGACAGATACTCAAAATTTGTATGAGAAGAAGCAGAATTTCTTTACCAGATGGAAAAGCTAGATAAAAAATATTGTCTCCAAAATATAAAAAAAAAAAAATTGTTTTTTTAACAGGAGTAAGAAGTTATAAAGAAGAATTAATACAAAATACTGGGTATGAAAATGAAACAGAATAAAGAGCCCAGAAATAAACCCAGACACTTATGGTCAATTAATCTTCAACAAAGAAGGCAAGAATATCAAATGGGAAAAAGACAATCGCTTCAGCAAGTGGTACTGGGTAAGCTGGACAGCTGCATGTAAATCAATGAAACTAGAACAAACCTTCACCATGCACAAAAATAAACTCAAAGTAGCTTACAGACTAAGCATAAAACAAGATACCATAACACTCCTAGAAGAGAACATAGGCAAAACATTGTCTGATATCAACCATACAAATGTTTTCTTAGGTCAGTCAAAGGCAATAGAAATAAAAACAAAAATAAACCAGTGGGACCTACTCAAACTTAACGAGCTTTTGCACAGCAAAGGAAATCATAAAAAAAAAAATGAATAGACAACCAATGAAATGGGAGAAAATAACTGTAAATGCTGCAACCAGCAAGGGCTTAATTTCCAAAATATAAAAACAACACATACAACTCAACAACAAAAACACAAACAACCCAACTGAAAAATGTGAAGAAGACCTGAACAGACAATTCTCCAAAGAAGACATACAGATGATCAGCAGGCTCATTAAAAAACGCTCAACATCACTAATCATTAGAGAAATGCAAAGCAAAACTACAATGAGGTACCGTCTTACACTGGTCAAAATGGGCATCATTAATAAGTCTACAAATAACCCAATGCTGGAGAGGGTATGGAGAAAAAGGAACTTTCCTATTCTGTTGGTGGGAATGTAAATTGGTACAACCACTATTGACTGGGAGTTTGGGGTTAGTAGATCTAAACAATTACATTTAGAATGGATAAGCAATGAGGTCTTCCTGTATAGCACAGAGAACTATACGCAATTACTTCTGATAGAACATGATGGAGCATAATATGAGAAAAAGAATATATACATGTGTGACTGGGCCACTTTGCTGCACAGTAGAAATGGACAGAACATTTTAAGTCAACCATACTTTAATAAAATAGATAAAAATACTGGTTATGAAATATTTAATAATTTAAAGAAACAACTCAATGAATGGTGCAAAAAATAGGAAAAAACAACTAAAGACTGAATTAGAGAACTGAAAGATCAGATTTAGAAACTCTTATAATATGTCTTAGGAAAGGATCAGTAAAGGAGAGAAAGATGGAAAATTAAGAGTTAAGACATACGGGAGTTCCCATTGTGGCTCAGTGGTTAATGAATCCGACTAAGAACCATGACGTTGTGGGTTCGATCCCTGGCCTTGCTCAGTGGGTTAAGGATCTGGCGTTGCCGTGAGCTGTGGTGTAGGTTGCAGACGCGGCTCGGATCCTGTACTGCTGTGGCTGTGGCGTAGGCCGGCGGCTACAGCTCCTGTTAGACCCCCTAGCCTGGGAACCTCCATATGCTGCCGGTGCGGCTCCAGATAAAAGGCAAAAAAAAAAAAAAAAAAAAAGAGTTAAGACATATGGAGGCTAAAGGAATTCTCAGCAGATGTATAATGAATTTTCCATAAGAGAGAAAAATAAACAATGAATAAATAGAAGGAAATAGTTGAAGAAATAAATTAATTTTTCATATTAAAAAAGGGAAAGAAACAGTCATTTTAAAGGAGAACATGGAATGCCAAACAAAAACAATGAATAGAAAGATGGGATTAATCTGCAAAATAAAAAAAAATCTCATAAAACTTTATATCAAAAAACAAACAACCCAATCAAAAAATGGTCAAAAGATCTAAACAGACATTTTTCCAAATACCTACAGATGGACCAAAAAACATGAAAAGATGTTCAAAATCACTAATTATTAGGTAAATACAAATTCAAACTTCTACAGGGTACCACTTTACACCAGCCAGAATGGACATGATCAAAAAGTTTACAAACAATAAATGCTGGAGACGGTGTGGAGAAAAGGGAACCCTCCTACACTGTTGGGAATGTAGACTAGTGAAATCACTGTGGAGATCAGTGTGGAGCTTCCTTACAAAACTAAATCTAGAATTACTATATGGTCCAGCAATCCCACTCCTTGGCATTTACTCAGAGAAAAAACATAATTTTAAAGCAAATTATAACAATATTTACAATAGCCAAAACATGGAAGCAACCTGAGGACTTCCATATTTTGGCTATTGTAAATAGCCAAATATTTACAGAGGACTGGATAAAGAAAATGTGGTACATACATACAATGGAATATTACTTAGCCATACAAGAATGAAATAATGCCATTGGCAGCAACATGCATGGACCTACAGATTATACTAAGTTAAGTGAGTCAGACAAAAATATTATGTGAGATCACTAATATGTGGAATATAGTTAAAATGATACAAAAGAACTTATTCACAAAACAGAAATAGATGCAAAGAATTCAAAATGAAATTTATGGTTACCAAAGGGGAAACGTGGAGATAGTGACAGATTGGGAAGTTGGGATTGGTATATACACACTATAATATACAAAAATCTATTGGTAACAAGGACCTACTATATAGTTCAGGGAAATCTATTCAATACTCTATGATAACCTATACGGGGAAATAATCTGAAAAAGAATGGCTATATATGTATACATATGGCTGATTCACTTTCCTATACACCTGAAACTGACATAACATTGTAAATCACCTATATTCCAATGAAATTTATTAAAAAGATAATGAGTAGGATGAAGCAAAACTAACTGAGAAAAAACACCCGTTTAAAACATTAAACTGAATCCTAAGAACCTCAGTAAAAGAAGGGGGAAGAGGAGGCTTTAAAAACTTACAGAGAAAAAAAAATAGATTACCCCCATGGGTATAAGATTTGGAATCTGACTTCTCAAAAAAATCTGACAGAAATCTGTAAACCAGCTGTAATGCAAAAAAAAAAAAAAAAAAAAAAAAAACCTTTAAAAACAAGGATATAATGAAATAATATTTTAAAAGAAAGACAAGAAACTCTAACATAGAATTTTAAACTTGTCTAAATTTTAATACAAACGTGAAAGTAACATGATCATTCTCAAGCATATAAGACTTCAGAAGTTTTTACATAGAACAGTTAATTTTAAAAGAAATAGTAGGTAATGTATTTCATTAAAAACAAGAGCAAGAATTCTGGTAGGATGCTGCAAGATATATGATAAGTAAAGATGAATATGGAATTTAGTAGAATTTAATCTTTTCTTTAAAAAGTGCACCTAAAATGTGTATAAAGGACAATCCAGAAGTAAAATACCATGGCAAAAACGTGAGGTAGGAGTAGGACATATTGCTAAGCACTTATCTTTTTCATGAGGGAGATATAAATAATAATACATTTAGAAATTTGAAATAAAATGTTTAACATAAATGTTTTAAAGTCCAATTTTAAATAGTTTTAAAATTAATGTATAACTTTCAAATAAACAAAAAGTATGAATAGAGACAAAAGAAAGAATGTGATAAATAGGTAACATGAAATAAGATGGCTAAGAAAGTCATAATGCAGCCATAATTGCAATATATGTAAATAAGTTAAGTTTACTGATCAAAAGAGTTCCTCAGATTGGATGAAAATGATCTATCAATCTCATAGTTTTAGTTTCCAAAGAAAAAGACTTTTAGACAGTGATTTGTGTACAAGAAGTTTATTGGGGTAAACTCTTAAGAACAATAGTTGTAGGGAATGAGGGAAGCAGGATTGAGCAGAGGAAGAAGTTGAACTGTGATACAGTTTCAACTAAACCCACAACTGATTCCATTGGGAGCTCTGAAGCTGGAATGGTCTTTAAGATATGTCCAAAATTGAGGAAAGGAAGTTGGTACTTTATACAAACACAATGACCAGGTAAATATTGGTTGTGGCCCTAGGAGGTGACATAACCTTGAGCAAAGCAGTTCCCTTTGGCCAAGGACTCATCTGTGAGTCACAGACAGGCGACACTGCCAGTGACTGAGAGAAGAATTCCTCAATCCTGAAGCAAGAAGTTTGCAGGATAGTCTGCATCATGAGACACTCAACTTTACTTGCTTCATGAAATACATTTACCCATCTAGAAACTATTTCTCCAAAATTCTATAGCTGGCCTCCTTTCCTGGGAAAACTTCAAGAAAAAGATGAGTGGGACAAACTATAGCCCCTGCCACTATAGTGAGTATTGAGACCACAAATGACACTCACCATATTCCTGTACTACTATCCATTCTAGCCACACCTCAAGTGCATCTAACATCTCTGCTGGTCTTGGTGACACTAACATCTATATGAGGTCTGAGCCCCAAGTTCAGGATATGGCTGTTACACTTCTACATTTACTGTTGATATTGATTAGGGCAGTACCAAGAAATTCCACCATGGATAACTCAAAATTACATACATCCTCTCTGTTTCCAGGTGTAATAACAGAAGCCCTACCTTCCCTTGACAATCAGGGTCAAATACCTCCATGGTACCTCCTTCCCTGGGCTGCTGATTTTTCAACATGAAGGTCTGAAGTGATTAGAGGGTAGTCACAGCTTAAAATTCATGGAAGTGAAAGTTTCCAGTTTGGGATACAGAACCTCTAGACCCATAGGGTTTGGAATTGAAGGGACAGAAATCATATATTCCCCAAGCAAATCACTGAACATGATGACAAATCTCCTATTTTCTATCCCTTGGGTTTTGGATTTGTGTACTCTATATGTTAAGGTCCAGTATCCCAACATACATTGTTGATTTAGAGTATATACTATGATTGGAAGATGAGACCTTATTCTTTCTGGGTTTCACCCCTAAGCTGGTGCCTCAGTTTGAGTGGTTTATGGTAGGACCAGTAGATCCCATGGTAATGTATCACTGCTAGACCTCCTTTGTGTGAAATGAATCCCTTGGACTGAAGTGATAGTTTATAGGATTCCTTGTTGATGGAACAAACTTTGTAAACCTTCAGATAGTGATGTGAGCCCCAGCTTTGTGAGTTGCAGAGTCAAACCCATCTCAAAAATGTGTCAATAATATAGATGGTTTGCTGCCTCTTTTAGGATAGAAGAGGTCCAACTAATCAATCTACTTGCCACCAAGTAGATTGATTTTATTGGAGGCATGGTTCCATATCAGGAGCTCTGTTGCCAGAAAAGTAGACATTCTGCAGTGTCAGTGCATAGATGAGATTTGCTGAAGGGCAGACTATAATTTTGATTATAAATACTTTCCATCCTTATCATCATGTCTATCATTATGCCAGCACTGGGGTAGTTAATTCAGGGACTTATTGATCTCAAGTGGTCAAGTTGTTTAGTTGATTAATACATTGTCCACGGTGAATAACAGTATGTGGTACGCATTAACATATCAGACAAAAATCCTCATATTTTGTGATAACTCCTATGTGTCCATTTGTGTGTCTCTTCTTAAGACATCCTTGTCCTAGATGTGCCTATACATATATATTTATTAAGTTTAGCCCCTTGATGGAGCTTCCAGGCTATTCAACACAAGTCCATAAATCTAAATGATTTCTACACAGAGTGAATAGTTAGACACATTTTCCAAAGCTCTGCTCATTGGCATAATTTTTCCTCATTTCTGTTTCTTAGGGCCATCAAGGAGTAGAGCTGTACTGTAGATATGGTTGATTTTTGTTGGGTTTTAGCAACACATGGAGCCAGATTACCTAGGAATCAAATTCAACTTCTTCTCTGTCAATTGGTAATGAAGATCTCCTTCTCCATGTGGAATTAGTTTCAGCAGAGAGAGAGCTATAACGACAGAAGTGGTGGATGACATGAGTTTTAGGGTCACCCGCTCCTGTGGCTGACTTGAGCTCTCTGTTATAGTTAGTGCTCAATCTCCAATGTACACACCACCTTCATTTGACAATAGACTGCTTTCAGGACCCCATGGCCTTATAACTTGGTTCTGACAGAGCCCATATCATAATGGGTAGTTTGATTGCATGGTCCCTTGATATTCCATGGCTAGGTTCTCCTGCTCTACTGGAACATAACAGCATGCCAAGAACTATTTTTCAAATGATACATAATTTTCTGCTATAGATGACATGTCTTGCTTCAGAATCCTGTGTGATACTCCTCCTGATGCTTGCCATAAATTCTACAAGTATCCTTTCCCCCCAAGAGATCTCTAATACCATAGATTTTTCCAGTTTGGATGAATCAAGAGGCAAGGATGTTTGCATTGTAGCTTACACTTGCTGCAAAGCCCATTCCTACTCTGAGCCCAAATCAAACTTGACAGCTTTCCATATTGCTTGATAGATCTTTGTTTCTTTCTCCGTGATGGGAGATATGCAATACATTGTTCTTTATAAGGGATATTTAAGCACTTCCCAAGCCAGCATAACCCTAAAATCTTCATTGATGTGGTAGGCTCCTGCATCTCCTACAGTGCATGTGCCTTATCAAAACCTTAATGTACTTGCAATTTGTTGCTCATTTGGTATGATTAAGATGATGTCATTGCTAGTATTATGAATGCAGTATTATGAAATGTTACAAAATGTCCACATGGTCCAAGTTCCTTCAGCCTCTCTCATGACAAAGAGTGGGAGGGTTAGCATAATGTTGTCATCCTGCATGAAGGCAATCTGCTTCTGATCCTGCTTCAGTTCCCAGTTCCCAGTAAGGACTGAAAGGAATGCATTTGTCAAATAGATGGCTGCATACCTTATATTAAGGCCATGCTAAACTGTTCTAGAAAGTTTCCCTGCATCTTCAACAGCAGTTACAACTTGCTAAAATTTGAAATAGTTTATTATAATCCATGAAAATCTGTTTTTTTTTTTTTTAGGAACAAGACTATTTGTGGAGATATCATCTGAACTATCACCCCTGCATCATTTAGTTTTTCAGGGAGGCACCAATATCCACTGATACCCAAGAAACAGTATCAGTTTGTATTTAATACCTTAGCCAGGTTGGAGGGAAGTTTTCAGAGTCTTCATCTTGGCTTTCCCCACTCTGATAGCTCTTATCCAAAGACCAAGAAACTAATGTCAGCTCTGCCAACGACCAAATAACCATATTCTGATTATTTTATTTTATTGCTGGGGAAAGTGACCACTGGGTGAATCTTCAAGTTCAGTGAAACTACTGGTGAGTTGAACCTAGACCAGCATTCTTTAGTTGATCTCTATACATCCTTATTCTAATAGGGGCATCACAATCATGCTTCAAGTTCCCAAATATCAGTATCAAGTCAGATTCTGTGTCCAACATCTTCAAATGTCTATGAAATGAAATGTCTCTGAATACCAGTTTGAGTATTCCCCTTTTCCCAGTGTAGTTACTTGCATCACTGACCAGAGTTCCCTTTGGAGAAAGACTGACTGAATGATTACAATGAAAACTTACAGTGGCATTGCAAAGTCCCCCTGAGGACCTGACCTTCCTTTTAGTCATTGGGTTCTGGGTCTAAAATCTGGCTCAGAGATAGGAAATGGCAATGAGTAATGATTTTACTAGAGTGGATGTTCTCAGCTTTCTGATTATCCATCTTTGAATTATTTTGATTGTATAGACTAATAACCCTGTGGGTTGCCAATCCATCTTGCTTCTAGGGCACTATGTTCTATATAATCACCTCCATAGTTCTCTGTAGGTCAGCACCACCCCTATTTTCTGGCTGCGGTTCAGATCTTGTTGCTTATTTCTATGATTGCAACCACCTGCCTTCTCATAAATATCACCATTTGGTCTCTATTATTTTGAGATTGTATCATGTAACACTGCTATTAGTCTGTAACAGCATCTTCTTCTACCAGATGGCAAGCTTCTCAGTGATACTGGTGCCCCTCTCAATAGTGCATTCCTTAGACCTTTAGAAAACCAAGTGTATCTGGGCTTTCTTACGGAACACTTAGATGGTAGTTTCCTAGATCTTATTATTATCACTGAGAGGAGCTATAAGCCAAAGAGGGATTGTCATGAATATACGTTGAGAAGGATTTCTGGTGGATGAAAACACCAGAGGCTCAAACTGTGATCTAGGTAGAGTTCTTTGGAAAACAGTAGCCTTTTTCTGCTAAATAAATTTGTTCTTTATCTTCCTTTCCTTTATTTAGTGTATGCACTAAATGACTTTAGCCCATTCATGCTAAGAAAACATTTGAAAAAAATTATAAAATACTTACTGATCAACCTTTACCTTTGTTCAGAATTGTTATTAATTCTAAACCCAAATATATCCAATTATTTATTTCTGTGGGCTACTAAAATCCATAAATTTATTCTCTTAGGGAGAACTCACTGGCCCCATTGTAAACTTTACTGAAAATTAAGAACCATGGATGCTGAGATGTTTTCCCTATTGTTTATTTAATCCAAAGTCACAAACACTTTTTTTTCCTGTATTTTCATCTAGAGGTTTTATAGTTTTCAGCCTCACTTCTATGTCTATGATATATTTTGAATTACTTTTTGTATATGGTGTGAGGTATAGATCAAATGATTTTTTCCTCATGCATGTGGAAATCTAACCATTCCGATATCATCTACCGAGAAGACGATCGTTTTTTTGTCCACTGAATATTCTTCTCTACTTTGTCAAATGACTCTACATACAGAGCTATTTCTAGAATTGTTTTTTTTTTTTTTTTCCCAGTGAATACTCTTCTCTCCTTTGTTAAATGACTATGGATACAAATCTATTTCTAGACTCATTTTTTTTTTTTTCACATTGACTCATTTGCCCATCTTCACATCAATGCCATACCATTTTGAAGCCCCTTATTTGGAGTGCTTTTATGTCTTTCTTTTGCCTTACTGCTGTGGTTAGAAGCTCCAATATAATTTTGAATAGAAGTGGTTATGAGTGGACATCCTTGCCTTATTCCTGATCTGAGGAAGTCAGTTCAGTCTTTAAAAATTGAGGATGATGTTAGATTTAAGTTTGTTATAGATCCCCTTTATTCATTTTTTAAGTGTCTATTCCTGGGTTGCTGACAATTTTTAAAAATAAGTAACAGGTATTCAATTTTGTCAAATGATTTTTCTGTCTAATGAGATGATGGCTTTTTTTTTTTTATCTTTTAACATAGTGAATTAAATCGGTTTGTTTTAAAATGTTAAACTAACCTGGTACTCAAGATAAATCCTAATTTGTCATGATGCATTATTCTTTTAATATATTGTTGGATTCATTTGCTAACATTTTATTAGGATTTTTTTATGCTTTTTAATGAGATACTAGTCTGTAGCTTTCTTTTCTTATTACATTTTTGCCTGATTTTGATATTGAATAATACTTTCCACATAAAGGAGTTGGAAATATTTTTCTCTGCAATTTTCTAGCACAATTGCATAGATTTGAATTTTTCCTTTCTAACATGTTTGGTAGATTTAATGAAACTATCTGGGCCTGAAATATACTTTTTTTTGGAAAATTTTAAGTTGATATTCAATTTCTTCGATAAATGTAATACTATCCAGATTATCTGAAAAGATCCAAATTACTCTATACTACAGCTTAACTGACAGTCTTGCTTCTGAAGAAAATTGGAAAAAAGGAGAATTCTTTAGCATTAGCAACTTGTAAAGATTAGAGAAAAAAGAAGGTAAGAAAAACAGATAAAACCATTTGCAATAAGAAGTTTTTAAGATTGACTTGAATTAGGACAGTGAAAAAAAGTATGTCAAGGAGTTCTCTTAATCTAAATATATCTAAGTTTATAAGGTTGGTTCTTATCAGATGTCACTGATTCACATGTGCTATATAAAATTTATGCAGATGGATAGCTCATGATTAGTACTACATAATGTTTCATAATAGTACTGATATAATCAAGATAATATAAATGTCAAGAAATAAAATTCCTTTATTCATGCATTTATTCACATTCATTTATATATTCATTGATTCAATATCTTAATGCACCCATGAACTTACTTTATTCCCAAACATCAATTACTGAAGGTCTTTTAAGTACCGGACACTATCTGAAGCCCTGGAAATTTAGCTGTGAACAATAGAACCAGCATAAGAAAGCAAAGAGAAAATTTTCCAATGACCGTAAATACTGTAATAAAAATAAAGCCAAATGATGCAAAAGAGAATAACCTAGGGGTTGCTTTAGAATGAGAGATCAGAAGGGTATTAATAAGGAGATGGAATTCAAGCTGACCCCTCAATGACAAAAAGGAACTTGTCACAAACATAGAGGACAAAAAATTCAAAGGAAACAACTCATTAATAAAACAACATGATGGAACGAGCTGGGCCTATATGAGGATCTCTGCAGAGAGAGGAGCTGGAGCAGACTGAGGGCAATGTAGCCAGTGGAAGCTAAAGAAAGAGAAGTGGAGAGGATCTACATAAAAGGTATTTTGGGCCAAAGTACTGTAGTATAGGAGAGAATGGAATTTCATGGATAGCATGAAGCAGAAAAATGATATATTATTTATATATACATAAATAATTTTTGGTTTTTTAGGGCCACACTCGTGACATATGGAAGTTTCCAGGCTAGGAGTTGAGTCAGAGCTTTAGCTGCAATCCTATAACACAGCCACAGCAATGTGGGATCCAAGTCATGTATGTGACCTACACTACAAGATGGTGAAGGTCACACCATCTTGGCAACACCTGATCCTTAACCCACTCAGTGAGGCCAGGGATCAAACCCATGTTCTCACGGATACTAGTCAGGTTTGTTACCAAGTCATGACAGGAACTCCTATTTATATTTTTTAAAGATCACCTGAATGCTATGTGGAGAACAGACTGGGGTAAGAGTAGAAATGAGGAGATCAAGTAAAAACTGATGGTGGCTGGAACCAGGCTGATGATAACAGATAGGGAAATAAATGAATGGATATGTGTTACACTTTGGACCTAGACAGGACATCCTGCTGGGCTGGATTAAGGAGTTTGGAAATATTTCCCTCAGGTTGACTTGTACATTTTTTGGCCTTAGTGGCTTTCTATGGTGCTATCATTTCCTGAGAAAGTACTGAATAAGAGGAAGATTTGAAGGAATGCATTTTAATATGTCTTTTGGGGTATCTTAGGTTTGAAGTATCTAATGTATATTTCACTGGAAATATCAAATAGGCATTTGTACATATAAATACTTAAATTCAGAGTTTAGGGCTATATCACTTTAACTCATTCATTCTTTCTGCAAAAACTTGCTAAGAGACTTTTATATGTTAGGTAACTGTACCATCAATGAGGATGTTAATATAAGGAAGAAGTAAGGTCATCTTCTTACTCCAAAAAATTCACCTTCTAGAGAGCGAGACAGACAAAGACATGCCTAATTATTATACAGTATGACAAGTGCTATAAAAAATGATGTTCACTTTAAACATCCGATTATGGCACAATCATTTCTACGTGAGGGGATTGGTAAAGGAGCTGCTAAGATTTTGAAGTTTATAGTATTTTATTCTTAGTACAAAAGTGATGCAAAATTATAGAAAATTCCTGAAAATAATCTAGTAGATATACATGAGATCTTTGAAAGTTAAGCTGAATATCTTCAGAAAGACACCACAGGCAATTATCTCCAAACACAAATAGAGACAAATAGAAGAATCAATGCACCACATGGACTGAAAGTAGAGCATTTCTCATATTGCATTTTGTCCAATTAGTTTTATCACCTTTTCTGGATAACATGTTGTCCAATGAGTAATTCAATGGATATCACTGTCCAATGAGTAATTCAATGGATATCAATGTCCTTTCCATCTTCTTTAACATTGTCTAGGCAAGTGAGAATTTGTCAAGGTATATTTAAAAAGTATCAGTAAGTGCCCACATCTTCCAGGCAGTTTCTTGACAACACACATATATATATCAAATCTTATTTTCAAATGCTTGCTGCTGTTATTAATTAAGGACCTTGTGGACTTCTTGCCTGTTTCTGCTTTACATATAGCCTTGAAAGCAACAAGCAAATTGCTTGAAAGCAAAAGTTTCTTCCTTCTTGCACCATCCTAGAAACTATAACTGTGGGATGAGAGATGGATGATTCAGCAGATAATTTGCCTCAGTAAGATAGGTTATGCACTCCCAGCACAGAATTATAAAACAAGGACAATCTAAATGGAAGAAGCAGGAGTGGTACATTTAATTAGTCTTCTGGTCCCTCCTCAAGTGTGTCGTGTAAGGCCTAAAATTAAGTCCCAATATTACATACTGCCTTAACATATGGTAAAACCAGGAGGACTTCAACTACTCTACCACAAGTTCCCCTCCCAATTCTGCTTCCATGGATAAGGTCTCCTAGTCAAGCAACCCTCCTTATAAAGGAGACCAACTGAAGTTCCTGCTATGCCTGAGTGGTCAGTTTCAGTTCCCTTTCGATCTGTAGCATTATGCAAATGAGCCAATTAAATCCTTCCACAGAACCAAGCAGGTCATTCCACCTTCTTGGTACCACAAAGCCTGCCTCCCAAGGCCCCAGCTGTCCACTCTGTTTCTGGGTGCAACCTCCAAGTAGCTCTACATTGAATATGGCATTTTCCTCCTCTGCACTGTGAGTATATGTTACTAATTAACTGCTGTCAATGTCATCTGTCCAATGTCAGGTGTTATGTGTTTGGTCATCCCCATAACTTTAGGGCAGGGATCTCTCCCACATGAGTGGGGTAAGTAGGGAATGACTGAAACAAGTTGGTACCAGGATACAAATAGCTCTTTGCCCTGGACAGGAACAGAACACTTTAAGAACAGGAATGGTATGGCTTTACCCCACAAGAAATGTGGATTGAGAGCAGCTAATTTTCAACGTAACCAAAATAAATATCTTCCAATTTTTCCCAACCTAACTTGTCCTAAGTGTATTTGAAACTTGATGCTATATATTCACAGCTCTGCTTTCTTCCTGCTTCCTTGCCTTTATCCTTCATTACATATTTTGATGTGATCCTTTATTTGTATCAGTGCCTAATTTTTCTGCATAGATTGGTCCCTTTTCTAATTATACTTTCCTTTCTGGGGGCCTATCCAAGATACACATCAAGCTTTCTCACACTGTTACAATGGGTATTCAGAAGTGGGGGTTCTGGCAGAGCAGTTCCTTTCCATCCTCTCTTGGCCTTTGACTTCTACAATTATGATCCTTCTGGTTTTGACTGGAGTCTATTCTTTGCTCATCAACTCCTGCCAAGTTCAATAGTTAGGATGCTTGCATGTGGTCTATTTTTGTTAGAAGTATTATCCATTTTTAGATCACCAGGCAAATTTCCTTCCAAAAATGTAAAACCTCCATCACAAATGATAGGTATTAGAATTTCTTTCCTCCTCCTTGGATTAGCACAGTGAATTAAAGTTGACTAACATCTATTGCCCACATGGGTATGAATGTGAACATTTTCCACAATCAGTTGTGACCCAGTTACAGTTGCCTTCAGTATCCAAGTAGCCAGAATTTTCAGGAATAAATGTTGATTTATCAGTTTTGTATTTTCAGACACACGGGTAGCCCCTCTGTTGTCACAGGTATGCACATACACACACACACTCATGCATACCCCACTTCATACATATCATAGATTATTTGTTTGTTCCCCTTTCTCTCTCCATCACTAAAAAGATATTCCATTTCCATTTGATTCTAATGGAAAATGGTCTCCAGAGTGAAAGGGAGCAATTGGTTAGCCAATAAACCAGAGCTGCCATGATAACATATTCAGAGTTGTCAAGGAGGAGGAGATTGATTTCTGCAAATGGAATCAGATGGCAACTGAAAGTGATAGCTTCAAAGCTATCTCCCCTTTCTGCTTGACATTGATCTTTTCTACATGTGCCAGCTCATTATCTGGTGGGCAAAGGGGAATTGTGCTTGACGTCACTCGTGGCAGTTTTACAAGAGAGAGTGGAAGGGCAGACTGTCTGGTACTGATTGAGAGGTTTGTAGCCCACAAATGATGGTGTGATATAGTCATGTGGTTAGAAAAGTATTTATTTTTGGATTAAAGTTACATTTAAATAGCTGGAGATCATGTTATAAATGGTATGAAAACCTACAATATGTAATTCAAGTCTAGGCTAGTATTTTAAAAAGTAGGCTTGTATTAATACGGTATTTCCTAGATCTTACTTTCGTCTGCTCTGCAAATTGAAGGCAATTTAATTTTAGTTTGAATCTTTGGAGTATTTTGGTGCATTTCCAAGGGCAGATTAAAGACAACTTATGGGCTGTGGGATGCATCACAGTTATCCAAATTAGACCTGATAATTGATATGAATGAATAAACGCATTTACTGTGGAAGAGTTCTGAGATCAAACAGGTCTAATGAAATTGTTTTAAATGGATTCATCACCTCATTTAAAAAAGAATGTCTGTAACCTCGTCAATTTACATTGAAAGGTCCTTTTGGCCTTCTTGGGAGATCAGTATATACATTTATTTTTGATAATACCAAGTGGATGCCGCCCTCTATTACATGTGTGTCTGTCACAATGTGCTCTCAGTGTCTGGGAATTGTGCATCACAAAATTTTTGCATTACTATTGGAGATAATACAGCTTTAATGGAATAGGGATCTGGTGGCACATGGAACAAAAACCTCCCTACTTCCTGGCACAGTGCATTAAGTAGTATATCAAAATACACCTCAGCATAGGCACTGAGTCCACAGTTTTTAAGAAATAAACAGAGTAATTATCTCGTCATTTTGATATGAATCTTAAGCACACATCCTTCCTTTGGTTCTCAACTATTCTTTGACTCTGTGCTGCACCTCCATGATCTTTACTCTTAACATGTAACTTTGTCCCTATGGTATGAAAAAGATAAAGGCCATAATTACCAGATATCCTCACAAATTACCTCCTCTCTTATTAAGAAATTCTTGAAAAGGGGTTCATACTAAATCCACTTCCTTAGCCTCTGCTTTTTCTTCACTTATTGCAGTTCAGCTTCTAGCCACACTGTTATATTAAAATAGGCTCCCCTAAAATCAAGGAGGACGTTCTAACCAGTAAAAGAAACCATGATTTCCCTGCCTTGCTCCACTTGATCTTTGTGACATTTGGCATTACAGTTCAATCTTCCTTTCCCCCTTCCTGTACTTCTTGCCTCTCATCTAAAATATCACTTTGCCCTTGCTTTAACTATTTTCTCTTAATCTTTCAGACTGTCCCACTTCTGACTGCCCCACTTTGCCTATGCTTATTTGCAGTAGATATGAGGGAGGCTTATGCTTCGTTGCAAGTATTCTCAAAGTCACATAGCAGATGGGGCTGGAGGGCTCACCCTACTCCTTTATCATTGACTGGCCCTCTGCTTTGCCTTCTGTCATGTCCAGTACCCCTCTGAGACCAATTTCACCTCCAATTTTCCAGCCAGGCTTGGGGATAGAAAGTGCTTAAACCATTACTTGGTATAGAATGAGTGCTTAATTAAAGCCAGCTAATTATGGTAAATTTAAATGATCTAATATAAATATTTAAGTATTTTCTATAATTATTATTTGCCATTAATTCTCAATAATGCTTCCCCTTTAAAATATTTTAATTTATATACAAATTAAATCTATAAAGTATCCTATGTTAATTCCTTCTTCTTTCCTCTGTATTAATCATTTCTTTTTTTAAACTTGGGTCAGTAGTTCTTTATATATCATCAAAGTTCTGGTGGAAAACCTTTAGATAATTTCCTGATAATTAAAAAAAAACATGGTTTTGTAGGGCTGAAGTCATAGAGGAATTTTATGTAAAGTTAAAGGCATTTCTAAAATAAGATGGAAGTTAGACACTTGTTTTGGATGAGCACTTTGTTGCACAAAAATTTGCAATTTACAATAGAAATCACTGTGCAAAGCATGTGTGGCTTTATTTTTTATCTCAGAGTTAAGATCTACCACCAAAACCTTTGAGAAGATTTCTAATAGGCCAAACAATGTGTCATAAACTCTGAAAAGAGGTCATGAACATTAAAAAAAAATAGAGAAATGAGGCCGTGATGTTTAGTAGAAAATACAGAGAACATAGATTCAAGTTATACACGTTCAGCTCTTAATGGGACCCTCTAAGTTAGGAAGTTGGGAAGAATTCCACCTACCTATATATTTTCCAGTGCTGGAAATTTCTTTTTGCACAGTAACTGCTATACACATGTAAAGAATTATTTAGACTATCTTGCACCCAGTAAATGTATATTAGCAGTTGGCTAAATTGAATTGCCTTTTTCCGAAAACATAATACTTTCCTAGACCAATGGCAGAACAATCCCATGCTGCCTGAGGCAAATCATTCTTACTATATTAACTCTTACTTTTACCTCCGCAAGTTTTACTTTTTTCTTCCATAAAATGGGGATATTAATACCACTTCCTTCATAGGAGAGCTGTAAGGATTAATTGAGATGATGCATGTAACTGGTTCACAGGCAGTGAGCACTTAACATCTCTGCCTTTCTAGTCTCATTTTCAATGACCTTTTTTTTTTTTTCTCATGCACTCTAGGAACGCCTCATATTGCTTAATGTTCATGTTCTGAAATGCCATCCTTTCTCATGCCTCCATGCTCTTTCACATATCCTTTCCTCTGCCAGGAACACTGTTCCTCCATTCTCCTTCCTGCCCACATTCTTCCTCCCCAAAACACCCATGTACCTCTGTAAAGACAACTCACATCTTCTTTTGGTGGTTGTTACTTCTGACAACCAGCCAAATTTTGAATCAATCTCTGGAATAATAACTTCCATTCCAAAATAGCACCTTACTGCATATTATTTTCACTATAGTCTTCAAAATGATAGGCAAGGTAGAATATCAGGCAACAACTGCTACTACTCTTCTCCCACCCCATTCTAGGATACAGCTTTCATAACACTAATATTTGTAAAATACAGAGAAAAAAATGCTGTTAGAAAATAAAGTAACATTTTAAAATCATGGTTAGATATACATTACTATAAAAATCCTAGGAAAGCAAAAAAAATTATTATCATGTGAAACATTTAAGTTTTTCAAAGTCTTATGGAGGGGAGGGGTGGACTAGAGGTTTGGGATGGAAATGTTCTAAAATTATGTTGCGATGATGGTTGTAGAACTATAAATGTAAAATTCATTGAACTATCAAAAATAATAAAGTAGTACATAAAATTACTTTAAAATTTTTTACCATATTAATTTTTTAAAGTGTACAATTCAATAATGTGAGAGTTCTGCAATCAATTTCCAGAACTCAGGAGTTCCCATTGTGGCTCAGCGGTAATGAATCTGACCTATATCCATGAGGACACAGGTTTGATCCCTGGCATCACTTGCTGGGTTAAGGATCTGGCATTGCCATGAGCAACAGTGTATGTTACAAGTGTGGCTCAGATCTGGGATTACTGTGGCTATGGTGTAGGCTAGCAGCTGCCACTCGTTTAAGACCCCAGGTCTAGGAGCTTCTGTGCACCACAAGTGCGGTCCTAAAAATTAAAAAAAAAAAAAAAAAATTCCAGAACTCTTTTCACCTTGCAGACCTAAAACTCTGTACTTACTATGCAACAATTTCCCGTTTCACTTCCCCAACCCATTCCTGGCAACCACCATTCTATTTTCAGTGCCTATAAATCTAACTATCCCAGGTACCTCAGACAAGTGGAATTATCAATATTTCTCTCTTTTTTTTTTTGTTACTGGCTCAATTCACTTAGCATAGTGTCCTCAAGTTTCATTCATTTTGTAGCACATATCTGAATTTCCTTCCTTTATAAGGTTGAATAATATTCCATTTTGTTTATCTATTCATCTGGTGATGGGCACTTAGGTTGCTTACAACTTTTATCTATTGTGAATATTGCTGCAATAAACGTGCGTATACAAATATCTCTTTGACACCCTACTTTCAGTTCCTTTGGGTGTACAACCAAAAGTGGAAGTGCTATATCATACGGTAATTTATTTTTAATCTTTTGAGGAAATGTCATACTGTTTTCATAGCAGCTACACCATCTTCTATTTCCCCACTTACACTGAATGATGATTCTGATTTTTCTATATCCTCCCAGCACCTGCAGTTTGTTTATTTTTATGGTATCCAGCCTAATGGGTGTGCTCCACTACTCTTATTGGGGTCTGCCTTTCATCCTCTTGGTAGAATTTTTCTTTTAGCTCTGGCTCCCTAGCCACAAAGAGCAAATCCCAAAACACAGAAGGAGCTACCTTGTATTGATACAAGTTTCTAGACATCAAAATAACAAAGGTTAGCAGATGTCTTTAATTTTTTGGCTATCAAACTCAAATTTACAGATATATACATCGACTCCTTTGGGTCTTTGCCCTGTCTTAATTTGAGTTGACACTAAGTTAATTCCTCAGATTCAAGACTGTTCAGTTTTCTTGCCTCTGTAAAATATTAATTACTTCTTCAGGCAGAATTAATGTATCCTTTCACTTTTTCCCCAAGATATTATATACATTGCTTAAATTAACATATTATATTATAATTATTTATTTATGTATTTGCTTCTGGAGCTGATCCAACAGACCTAATTACCACCCCCACTTTATTTTTACTAAAAGAGCTATAATTTTCTTTTAAGTAGCCTGAATCCAGCTAAACACCTATATTCCATAAGCATTTTTACAGGCAAGGCTATCAATCCACCTGACACAGTTCTGATCAAGAGAATAACTGGAACATTGTTGGTGATTTCTGAATAAGCTTTGGTTTCCAAATATAGGCACAACTCCCTTCTTCATCATTGGAGTACAGATGAGAGGACAGACAAGAGCAGCCATTTTGTAGCCATATGGTGACCACGAAAATATAAGCCATATATGAAGGATAATCTAACAAAAACATAAAAGAAGCTATAATTATGTGTTGAAATTTCCTGTACTGTTCTTAGGTGTGTACTATGGATAGTTTTAGTATGGTAAAATATCAACCCGTTTGGTAAAGCCATTGTTTCCCATTTTTTTTTCACATCACAAAATCTATAGAAAACTATATTTGATACTTGCATGAAAACAGAAACTTATAGGCCAAGTTGAATATTCTGAATACCCTCTCTGATCTCAAGTAGAGAAATGAAGTACATTATCTTGCCAGAGCCATAACACACTGGCAAAACAGTAATGTTCTGTGTAGCACACCTAATGGGAATCTGATGAAACCAGAATAATCATCCTACTTTTTCAAGGAGCTGAACATAATTTCTTAGAAATAGATTTCTCTAGTTAGACAATGAGATTATTGAAAGCAAAATTCTGTATCATTTACCTTGTTTCCCTCTTACCAGGTATGCTGAAACAGTATTTACTCAATAAATAGTTATTGAATAAACAGAAAGAAAAAAAATAATTCACTGTTCCAGACTGACTAGTTTTCTCACAGTTTCAAGCTCCTTTCTGACCAAAAGGCTTTATTCATTTTATCCTAGCCTGGAAAAACTTACTAACTTTCAAACTTTCCAACTCCTCTTCATGCAGCTAAATCCTATCAAGATCCTTCTTAAATTTCACCTTTTCCATGAAATCCTCCTTAACATTTTGGCTTAGGTCATACCATTTTATCCCCTTCTCTGTACTCCTATAACTCATGATGAAAGAAAGGTTCACTGTGACCTTAAAAATACAGGCGTCCTCCAACTAATGATCCAGCTTTTCCAGGTTATTATATACTAACCATATTTCTTACTGACAGAATGCTGTACTGACAGAATGCTGGATATTATTTTCCTAAAAACATATTTCATACTATGAAAAGACAAGCAATTGATGACAAAAACTTAAAAAAAATAATCAAACAATAAAGCAATATAAGAATTACATTTAAAATGTTCTTTTTGGGGAAATGCTCTAAGACGAATCAACTGCAGCTTCTAGTAAAGTTGGGCTAAGCAGACCAAATTGATCAGAATCTTCCTATACTAAAAACTAAGATTTTTCAGGGCCCCAAATTCGTAAAACTGTGTTTATAATTTATTTTTTGTTTTTTTGCATTATAGCTGGTTTACAGATTTCTGTCAGATTTTCCAACTGCACCGCGTGGTGACCCAGTTACATGTACATATATGGATTCATCACATGTGATTAGATATAGTTCCCGTGCAATACAGTTGGATCTCCCTGCTTTCCCATCATTAGAGCACTAGTTATCCCCATTCCCCCACCCCCTTGGAAACCACAAGTCTGTTCCCCAAGTTCATGATTTTCTTTTCTGTTGAGATGTTCATTTGTGCAGTGTTTTAGACTCCGGTTATAAAAGATTTCATATGACATCTGTCTTTCTCCTTCTGACTTGCTTCACTCAGTATGAGGGTTTCTAATTACATC
The DNA here is from genome assembly GCA_004024745.2 of Catagonus wagneri. Lineage (NCBI taxonomy): Eukaryota > Metazoa > Chordata > Mammalia > Artiodactyla > Tayassuidae > Catagonus > Catagonus wagneri. Next base: position 3,736,263 of record PVHT021183619.1, on the reverse strand, counting down.
CATGTTCCTGCGAATGACATTATTTTATCCTTTTTTATGGCTGAATAGTATTCCATCGTGTATATATACCACATCTTCCTAATCCAGTCATCTGTCAATGGACATTTGGGTTGTTTCCATGTCTTGGCTATTGTGAATAGTGCTACAATGAACATGCGTGTGCAAGTGTCTTTCTCAAGGAAATTTTTGTCTGGATATATGCCCAAGAGTGGGATTGCTGGGTCATATGATAATTCTATGTAGAGTTTTCTAAGGTACCTCCACACTGTCTTCCACAGTGGTTGCACCAGCTTACATTCCCACCAGCAGTGCAGGAGAGTTCCCTTTTCTCCACACCCCCTCCAGCATTTGTTGTTTGTGGACTTGTTAATGATGGCCATTCTGGCTGGTGTGAGGTGGTATCTCATGGTAGTTTTGATTTGCATTTCAACAATGATGTTGAGCATCTGTAAAACTGTGTTTAAAGACGTTATCATCTGTCCCCAAATTTCTACTGAAAAGGTGATGTGATATAGACTTCTAAAGAACTTTGGTTGAGCCTTTTATTTTCTTCAAAAACTTCTCTCCTGCCTATTACCTTCATATTGTGGAGAAAAACCTCACATTTCTGGACATAATTCACTAATATTCCTCTTGGTACAATTAAATTATTCTTTGGTGCTTACTCTAAATATCTTTCTTTTTAATTTTTTCTGTTTTTCAGTATTTTGGAGAGATAATATTTTACCAGATTTTTTTCTCAAGTGTGTTTGATTGTACATTTATATCATCAAAAGTTATTGCAGAAAGGAGTGCAGCAAGATGGTGAAGGAGTAAAAGGTCAAGCTAACCCTCTCCAACAAATACATCAAAAAAACACATCTACACGTAAAACGACTTACACAGAACATCAACTGAATGCTGGCAGAAGAACTTAAACCTCCAGAAAGGGCAAGGAACTCTTGACATAACTGCATAGAACAACAGGAAAAAAAAAAAAGAGAGAGAGCGAGAGCGAGAAAAGGAATCAGGATGGCACCAGCACTCCTGGGAGGGAGCTGTGAAGGAGAAAAGGAACCCACACCCTGGGAAGCCACCTAACCCACAGAAAGATCAGCCAAACCAGAGGGACCTCAAAGCCCAAGAAAAGTGCAGCAGCTGGACTGAGAATGGCAAAGCAGAGTGAGAGCCTCACAGATCATCTGAACACCAGCACAGACACCACAGCCTGAGACACTGGGGCAGGGACTGGGAGCTGAGACCTAGGCTCTGGAAGTCAGTCCCCGGGAGAGGGCTGGGGTTGGCAGTGTGGGACAGCCTAGGGGGATAAGGAGCAGTGTGCCATGGTGGGGGAGCAATACTCTATGGGCTGGGGAGTGGAATGCCAGGTCAGAGGGAATCTGGGAGAAGGTCTGTGCCCACAGGAGAGGCAAGGTTCCATTGTCGGGGAGGAGGAGAAGAGGAGGGCCTGACCGCCATAGGAAGCTCCTTGAACGAGAGCACAGGGCAGGGCACAAGCGCAAATCTCTAGCAGCTGGAGGTGAGCTTGCAAAGGGTGGGGTGACTCAAGTGCAAACCACCATAGCCAGAGGCCTCTTGCTAGACTACTGTGGTCCTGGCATCTTCTGGACACACCCCACCCATGCCACATGACCAGAAGCCCCTTGCTAGCCTATTGTGGATCAGACGTCTCTGGGCACAGCTCATCTGCGATGGGAAGCAGCTTGCTAGACCATGATGGACCAGGCTTCCTGGGGCACAGACTGCCCACAACATGGAGGCCACTTGCTTGCCCTCAGTGGTCTGGCATCTCTGGAGCAGCCATCCATAAGACTTTTACTCCTATACCAGAGATTGGGCACTTCTTGTGCAGGCTACCGGTGGTCAGGAACCTCTTGTGTGGGCATCAGGGGGCTAACTGCAACACAGGGCCTACCGAGCACCAGAAACTGTTGCCATCACTCCCCTGGAAACACACCCGCCCTGCAGCTGCCACTGACAAACGCTCAGGGCAGTGCCCAGACACTTGACGCGGTCCCCTTACAAGTCCATACAACTAGGTGCAGCTGGTGTAGCATCTCCTGTGTGGTCTAAGTGGGACAGGGTGCTTCCTGGTGGCCCACAGGGAGGGAACCAAACCACTGCAGTTATCCCTGACTCCAGAGGTAGGTGTGGCCCACTGTCACAGGGGACACCTGAACAAAAAATCACTTGTAGCCCCAACCACCTCAGAGGGCACCATACAGAAGGACATTACAACGGAACACCACCTGCTGTTTCTCTCGCTCCCCCGGGAGCACACCCACCCTGCAGCTACCACTGCCAAACATTCTGGGCAGTGCCCAGTCGCTTGCCCCGTCACAGGAAACTGTAACTTAGAGCACCCTGTGCAGCACATCCTGTAGGGGATAAGCAGGATGAGGTACTTCCTGCATGGTCTACAGGAGGCAGAGGCAAACCACCACAGTTATCTCTGGCTCCAGAGATGGGAATGACACGTTACCACTACGGGTCCATGAATAGGCACCACCTGCAGCCCCAGTCACCTCAAGGGCACTACAGAGGAAGGCATTGGGACTGAACACCACTTGTGGGTACCCTTGGACTCCTGGGAACACACCAACCCCGCTGCTCCCACTGCTAAGTGCTCTGGGAAGTAACCATATGCCTGATCTCTATCACTTCCAAGGACCCTGCAACTAGGAACAACCTATACAGCACCTCCTATGGGGGCTAAGTGAGACAGGTTGCTTCATGCATGGTCTACAAGTGCAGGGGGCAAACCACCAGTTATCACTGGCTCTAGAGACGATCATGACCTGCTACCACTAGGTGTCCCTGAACAGGTACTACCTGCAGATCCAATGACCTCAGAGGAGGGCATTGCAATTGAACACTAGCCATTGTGGCTCTCACTCCCCTGGGAACTCACACATCCTGCTGCTGCTACTGCCAAATGCTCTGGACACCTGGTAGACCTACCTAGAGCTCATTATCACTTCCCAGGGTGCTGCAACTAGGAGTACCCAGCACCACCTTCCTGCAGGTCCTTGCTGCCGTTGAGAGCCCAGTTACCAGGCCACAACTGCTAGCCCTACCCATTGCTTCATTCTCCCTGAAACCACACAGAGCACCAGGGAGATAACAGCCTGCTCACACGGAAGAAAGAGACACCAAATATTCAAACTCCCACACCAAAAATAAATAGTAATCCCACCAAAAATTACAAAGTGGTGCTGTTGCCTAGAAATAGCCTTACAAGACTACAGTGTGGCTTCCCCAAACTGATGGAAAAAGAAGAGCATAAGCAAGAAGAAGAAGCTCAGAAACCATTCCCAGTTAAAAGAACAGAAGTCATCTAACGCAGTCAACAATGAAACAGATCTCTGCAGTCTGACAGAAATGGAGTCATAAGGGAGGTAGTGAAAATACTTGAGGAATTAAGGCTGAATATCAAGGAATTAAGAGAAGACACAAACAGCAATGCAGATTCCCTCAGGAAGGAACTAGAAAATACAAGGAGGAGCCAAGAAAAGCTAGAAAAATCATTTGCAGAGATGAAAACTGAGCTAAAGGCAATAAAGAGCAGTTTGAATAATGCAGAGGAATGAATCAGTGACGTGGAAGATAGAATAATGGAAATCACCCAATCAGAAAAGCTAGAAAACTCGTCTGGAGAGATGCAAACTGAGCTAAAGGCAACTAAGAGAAGTCTGAATAATGCAGAGGAACAAATTAGTGATGTGGAAGATAGAATAATGGAAATCACCCAATTAGGACAGCGGACAGAAAACCAAATGAAATAACATGAAAGCAATATGAGATCTATGGGATAATATAAAGGGGCCCAATCTACGCACAATAGGAATTCCAGAAGGAAAAGAAAAAGAAAAGGAAAAGGGGATTGAAAAGATATTTGAAGAAATTATGTCTGAAAACTTTCCAAACCTAAAGGAATCTGACATCAAGATACAAGAAGCACAGAGGGCCCCAAACAAGTTGAACCCAAACAGGCCCACACCAAGACATATTATATTAAAAATAGCAAAAATTAAAGATAAAGAGAGGATCCTAAAGGCAGCAAGAGAAAAGCAAAGCATTAATTATAAGGTATCCCTCATAAGGCTATCAGCTAATTTCTGTACAGAAACATTATAGGCCAGAAGGGAGTGGCAATATATATTTAAAGTGCTGAAAGGAAAAAAAAATTGCAACCTAGAATACTCTACCCAGCAAGAATATCATTTAAAATAGAAAGGAAAATAAAGAATTTCTCCAACAAACAAAAGCTAAAAGAGTACAGCAATACTAAACCCTTTCTAAAAGAAATACTGAAAGGTTTCCCATAAAAAAAAGGTAAAAAGTAAAAAGTAAGAAACAGAATGGAGGAAACCACAAATGGAAAGCAATCATTCAAATAAGCCAGCATACATATCTAAACATGAAGATGCTAAAAAAATTTTAAAAAGTCATATATTATGGGGAGGAAAAATAAGAAAATATACACTCCTTTTTTTAACTTTTTTTTAAAAAAAATTAATGATGTGTTTGAGCACATATGGCTATCAGGCTAAAGCAATCAGATATAGGAAGGTGTTAACATACTTAAAAAACAGGGCAACCACAAATCAAAAAGGAACATCACATCCACAAATATGGAAAAGAAAAGCACTCAAGCATAAAATAAATGGAAATCATCCAACCAAAAAAAGAAAAGAAGAGAAACATAGAATTAACTAGTAAACAAGGTCTGAAATGGCAATAAATACATATCTATCAATAATCACCTTAAATGTCAATGGACTGAATGCTCCAACCCAAAGACACAGAGTGGCAGACTGGATAAGAAAGCAAAAACCTACAATCTGCTGCCTACGAGAGACTTACCTTAGGGCAAAGGACACAGACAGATTGAAAGTGAGGGGATGGGAAGAGATATTTCATGCCAATGGACAAGAAAGGAAAGCAGGAGTTGCAATACTCATATCAGACAAAATAGATTTTAAGATGAAGGCCATAAAGAAAGACAAAGAAGGACACTATTAATGGTTAAAGGATCCATTCAAGAAAAAGATATTACAATTGTCAATATATATGCCCCTAATATAGGAGCACCCAAGTACCTACAACAAGTACTATCAGACATAAAAGGAGAAATAGATGGCAATACAATAATACTAGGAGACTTTAACACTCCACTCACATCGATGGACAGATCCTCTAGGCAGAAAATCAGTAAGGCAATAGAGATCCTAAATGACACAATAGAAAAGTTAGACCTAAGCAACATTTTCAGGACATTACATCCAAAAAAATCAGAATAGACATTCTTCTCAAGCGCACATGGAATATTCTCAAAGATAGATCACATACTCGGGCACAAAGCTAACCTCAACAAATTTAGGAGTACAGAAATTATTTCAAGTATCTTCTCTGACCACAAAGGCATGAAAGTAGAAATCAACCACAGGAAAAGAAATGAGATAAAACACACTACATGGAGACTAAACAAAATGCTACTAAAAAAACCCGAATGGGTCAATGAGGAAATCAAGAAGGAAATTAAAAAATACCTTGAGACAAATGATAATGAAGACACAGCCACTCCAAATCTATGGGATGCTGCAAAAGCAGTGCTCAGAAGGAAATTCATAGCAATACAGGCCTTGCTCAAAAAAAGAAGAAAAATCTCAAATTGACAACTTAACCCACCACCTAAAGGAATTAGAAAAAGAACAAAAAAAACTTAAAGTAAGCAGAAGGAAGGAAATTATAAAGATCAGAGAGGAATTCAATAAAAAAGAGATTCAAAAAACAATAGAAAAAAATCAATAAAACCAAGAGCTGGTTCTTTGAAAAGGTAAACAAAATTGACAAACCTCTGGCTAGACTCACCAAGAAGAAGAGAGAAAAAACACAAATAAACAAAATAAGAAATGAAAAAGGAGAAGTCATAACGGATATTACAGAAATACAAAAATCCATGAGAGAATACTATGAACTACTGTACGGCAACCAATCTGACAGCCTAGAAGAAATGGACAACTTTTTAGAGTTGTCCATTTCAAAACTGAATCAAGAAGAAATAGATCAACTGAACAGACCAATCACTAGAAATGAAATTGAATGTGTAATAAAAACACTCCCTACAAATAAAAGTCCAGGACCAGATGGCTACACAGGTGAATTCTACCAAACAAAGAGGAACTCATACCCATCCTCCTTAAACTTTTCCAAATGGTTGAAGAAGAAGGAACACTCCCAAAGACATTCCATGATGCCAGCATCACTTTAATTCCAAAACCAGACAAAGATACCATGGAAAAATAAAACTATAGGCCAATATCTTTGATGAATATAGATGCAAAAATTCTCAACAAAATTTTAGCCAACTGAATCCAATGTATAAAAAAGGTCATATACCACGACCAGGTGGGATTCATTGCAGGTGCACAAGGATGGCTCAACGTATGCAAATCAAACAATGTTATACACCACATTAACAAAAGAAAAGTAAAAAATCACATGATCATCTCAATAGATGCAAAAAAGCATTTGACAAGTCCAACACCTACTCATGATCAAAACTCTTACCAAAGTGAGTACTGAGGGAATATTCCTTAACATAATAAAAGACATTTACAAAAAACCCACAGCAAACATAATACTCAATGGAGAAAAGCTGAAAGTCTTCCCACCCACTAAAATCTGGGACAAGACAAGGATGCCCACTCTCACCACTGTTATTCAACATAGTATTGGAAGTCCTAGCCACAGCTATCAGACAAACAAAAGAAATAAAAGGCATCCAAATAGGAAGAGAAGAGGTAAAACTGTCACTGTATACAGATGACATGATACTGTATATAGAAAACGCCAAGGACTCAACTCAAAATTAATTGAATTGATCAACAAATTCAGCAAAGTAACAGGATATATGATTAACCTTCCAAAATAAATCACAGTTCTATATACCAACAATGAAATATTAGAAAAAGGATACCAAAATACTATACCTTTTAAAATAGCACCCCAAAAAATCAAGTACCTGGGAATAAACCTGACCAAGGAGGTGAAAGACTTATATGCTGAGAACTGCAAAACATTAATCAATGAAATCAAAGAAGATACAAAGAAATAGAAAGATATTCCATGCTCACGGACTGGAAAAATTAGTATTGTAAAAATGGCCATACTACCCAAAGCAGTCTACTGATTCAGTGCAATCCCTATCAAATTATCCATGACAGTCTTAACATAACTAGAAGAAATAATCCAAAAATTTACATGGAACAACAATAGACCCAGAATCGTCAAAGCAATTCTGAGGAACAAAAACCAAGCAGGAGGCATAACTCTCCCAGACTTTAAGCAATATTACAGGGCCTCAGTAATCAATACAGTGAGGTACTGGTACCAAAACAGACATACATAGACCAATGGAACAGAATAGAGAACCCAGAAATAAACTCAGACACCTATAGTCAATTAATCTTTGACAAAGGAGGCAAGAACTAAAATGGGGAAAAGGCCGTCTTTTCAGTAAGTATTGCTGGGAAACCTGGACAGCTGCATGCAAATCAATGAAACTAGAACACACTCTCACACCACGCACAAAAACAAACTCAAAATGGCCCAAAGACTTTTAAATATAAGACAAGATACCATTAAACTCCTGGAAGAAAACATTGGCAAGACATTCTCTGACATCAATCTTACAAATGTTTTCTCAGGTCAGTCTCCCAAAGCAACAGAAATAAAAGCAAAGATAAAACAATGACAACTAATCAAGCTGACAAACTTTTGCACAGCAAAGGAAACCAAAAAGAAAACTAAAAGACAACCTACAGAATGGGAGAAAATAGTGTCAAATGATGCAACAGACAAGGGCTTAATCTCTAAAATATACAAACAACTTATACAACTCAACAGCAAAAAAGTCAACAACCCCATTGAAAAATGGGCAAAGTACCTGAATAGACAGTTCTCCAAAGAAGATATGCAGATGGCCCACAAGCACATGAAAAAATGTTCAACATCACTTATGATGACAGAAATGCAAATCAAAACTACCACAAGATACCACCTCACACCAGTCAGAATGGCCATCATTAATAAGTCCACAAACAACAAATGCTGGAGGGGGTGTGGAGAAAAGGGAACTCCTGCACTGCTGGAGGGAATGTAAGCTGGTACAAACACTATGGAAAACAGTATGGAGGTGCCTTAGAAAACCATGCATAGAACTACCATATGACCCAGCAATCCCACTCTTGGGCATATATCTGGACAAAACTTTCCTTGCAAAAGATACTTGCATATGCATGTTCATTGCAGCACTATTCACAATAGCCGAGACATGGAAACAACCCAAATGTCCATCGACAGATGATTGGACTAGGAAGATGTGGTATATATACACCATAGAATACTACTCAGTCATAAAAAAGAATAAAATAATGTCATTTGCAGCAACATGGATGGAATTAGAGATCCTCATACTGCGGGAAGTAAGTCAGAAGGAGAAAGACAAATACCATATGATATCACTTATATCTGGAATCTAATATACTGCACAAATGAAACTTTCCACAGAAAAGAAAATCACAGACTTGGAGAACAGACTTGTGGTTGCCAAGAGGATGGGGGAGGGAATGGGATGGTATGAGAGTCTGGGCTTGATGGTTGTAGACTATTGCCTTTGGGATGGAAAAGCAAGGAGATCCTGCTGTATAGCACCAGAAACTATGTCTAATCACTTGTGATGAATCTATATATGTATGTGTAACTGGGTCACCATGCTGAAAAATTGACAGAAAAATGTAAACCAGCTATAATGAAAAAAAAAAAAAGAGTGACCATAAGGCTCTGGAAAAATAAAAGTTATTGCGTATACACAATACTATATATAAAACAGATAACTAACAAGGAACTACTGTATAGAAGAGGGAAATTTACTTAATATGTGGTAATAACCTATATAGGAAAAGAATCTGAAAAAGAATAGATATACGTATATGTATAATTGATTAATTTTGCTGTACACCTTAAACTAACTCAACATTGTATGTCAACTATACATTCCAAAAAATTTAAGTTATTGCATTTGTGTCCATGTATGAGTAAGCTGGACAGTGTTTAAACAGTCTGATTATTACCCTTCTATTGTTTTCTTTTAGATGGCTTTGGAGAATTACTCAGGCCTCAATTTCAGTCTACCACAAGGAACACTGCCAGCTACCATAGTACCTTTTTAGTATATCTAAAAAGGTTCTATGATGTTTTTAAATTTGATATATTTAATGTTTCTAGAATTTGCAGCCTATTGAGACCTTATTCTTTTTTGGAACATCATATATATGTAACTCCTTAAAAATCTCTACTGATAAATAGAGCAGGATTGGTAGAAATGTTGAAGAAGAGGCAAAGATTGAGAAATGTACACTAGGCTTGGACTAAATGCTTCTACTGTGCCTCTTAAAATTTGTGTGACTTTGGACAATAACTAAGTCACTGTAAGCTTTTGCTTTCTCATCTGGAAAATGAAGGAGGTTCTAAACTTACCTAGCACACAGAGTTGTTACGAAAAATCATTTAACATATTCAACATGCATTGTAAACCGAAGCATTATTTTAAAAATATAGCTACATAGGAGTTCCCGTCATGGCTCAGTGGTTAACGAATCCAACTAGGAACCATGAGGTTGTGGGTTTGATCCCTGGCCTTGCTCAATGGGTTAAGGAGCCGGCATTGCTGTGGCTGTAGTGTAGGTTGCAGACACAGCTCAGATCCTGCTTTGCTATGGCTGTGGTGAAGGCCGGCAGCTGCAGCTCCTGTTAGACCCCCTAGCCTGGGAATCTCCATATGCTGCGGTGCGGCCCTAGATAAGGCAAAAAGACAAAAAAAAAAAAAAAAATATATATATATATATATATATATATATATATAAGTATGTATATGTGTGTGTATATATATATATATATATATATATATATATATACACACATATATAGCTACATATATTAGTATTCATTATTCACACATTGCCCCCTAGTTTTCCCTGTGAAAGGAACAATGTTTTTAATATTATAGGATTATTTCACTATTTTAGATTGTATTAACATTTTAATCATTTGGTTAACGTAACCCTTGGATATTTCTGGGTTGGTTTACTCCCAGTTTGCTACCAAACTGAACTATGTCTGTCCCATTCTCTATACTCAGTGAGGAAAGAAATGCTTACCTGTTTGCTTAAAGTGACCTGAAACTTTCACCTTTACCCTCAACTTTTTGTATTCCTTGATTAACTGAATGAATTGACAAATGTTTTAAATTTGTTGAGCATTAAATAGTCATGGCTATAAACAGACTTTATCTGAGGTTGTACTGCTTGCTTATCCTTTGGGTGTTCACATCAGATGCCTTTCAATCTTTTTTTTGTTTGTTTGTTTGTTTTTATCTTTTTAGGGCTGCACCCACGGCATATGGAGGTTCCCAGGCTGGGGTCTAACTGGTGCTACAGCTGCCAGCCTATGCCACAACCAGATCTGAGCCGTGTCTGCGACCTACACCACAGCTCATGGCAACGCCAGTTACATAACTTTTTCTGTCTAGTCCCCACCTTCCCTATTCAGATGGAGGATATTAACCGTATAGACCTCCAGAGGTGTTCAACTCACTGAGCGAGGCCAGGCATAGAACCCCCAACCTCACGGTTCCCAGTTGGATTGATTTCCACTGCGCCATGACAGGAACGCCAATTTTCAATCTTGAAGAAGCAGTTACATTAAAATCTCAGACCTGAGCAGTCACTTTAGGTATAGTCTATGGCCCTATAAAATTTTCCACTGGCTGATTCCAATAATTTATTTTGAAAAGTTGGTTCACAGCACCAAAGAAGTCGTTTAACAGGAAGTTCAGTTCATAGGGTCTGTTTATAGGTAATTCAATACATTCAACTTGCAACTGATTTTGAATTCAGAGCCATAAGCCATAAGGTATGGCTTTCAGTAGGTTGTAAAATGCTTAAACAGATGGGACATTGTTATTAGCATGGATAATATATTTTCATTGTATTAGGGCTGAAAGTGATTTTCCAGATAATGGTTTAGATAAATGTTTGTGGAATCTGTCTAGTTAATCCACCAAAAACGCAGCCTGGCTTTCAGGAGCAATTCTACTTTCACTGAATGTTTTTGATTAAATATTTAACTTGTGCGAATTTCTTACGACATTGCTACAGAAACTGTTAATTTATTTTCTTCTTGGAGTCATTGTTATTGCAGTTTTTAACCTAATAGTGACTTCTGACTAATCCAGAAATCCATTTTAAAGTAAATAGCTATACATTTTATCACATACTAAGTGATTCATTTAAAAAAATAAACTCAAGGTCTTTTAAATTTCTACAGGTATCATGGAGTTCAGGTCAAAGTGTTGTTTGAATTTACTAGATGAGATGCTGTAATGGGGGTCCAGACCCAATGAACTGTGTATTATTCCACCTAAGAATTAGCCACAGACTAGCTATATCATCTATTTATTTCACCAGCAAATTAAGTGCCTCATATGTAGCAGTCACTGTGCTGGGTGCTGGGAACACAGAAAATAAAAAAAAAGTATCACTTTTTCCATGAAGACAAGGAAATGACTGACATTTAAAAAGTACAATTTCAGGAGTTCTCATCGCAGACATGGCAGATCTGGCGTTGCTATGGCTGTGGCGTAGGTCAGCAGCTGTAGCTCCAATTCAGCCCCTAGCCTGGGAACCTCCATATATCACGAGTGCGGCCCTAAAAAGCAAAACAAAAAAAAAAGATACAATTTCAAATTGCTGTAATGATGACTCTAGTGGTGACTTAACACTTATGACTGTGGTGGCCGAGTTACATAACTTTTTCTGTCTAGGCCCCACTTTCCCTATTCAGATGGAGGATATTAACCGTATAGACCTACAGAGGTGTTCAAGAGTTAAATGGAGTGTGGTTGGCTTCGCATAAATGAAAGCTGTATACAGCAAAAAATAATAACAATAAAAAATAACAATAATAATGAAGTTTTGAATAACTTAAAGTTCACAATATTTACACACCATTTATATGCTTCCCTAAACTTCTCAGCTGATAAATATTTTAGCAGCTATTTTGGTATTGATTTTATTAGTTCTCAGGTTCTTAAGTCTAAATTGCCACATTTCAGTTTATTGTTGTAATTTATGTTAGAAATTGTGAAGCTCTGATAGCCACTCTTGGTTTGGTTGACTACTCCTACCCTGACAGTTTATTTGTATTTGGATTCCTGACTCAATTATAAAACCTATACGAACAACACTAACACCCATCTACCAACAAATAAAAACTAAACTCATAAAAGTAGTTGTGTTAGTTTCCTATTGCTGCTGTAATGAATTACTACAAATTTTAGCACACCATTTTATTCACCTAAAGTTTGAGAAGTCAGAAGTCTAATATGGGTTAGCAAAGATATATTCCTTCTGGACATACTATGGGGACTTAATTTCCTTGCTTTTCTAGAAGCTGCCCACCTTCCTTGACTTATGGCTCCATAACCCTCCGACCTCTGCTTCTGTTGTCATACTGCCTCTCTGATTCAGACTCTCCTGCCTCCCTATCACAAAGTTTCTTGTGGTTACAATGGACTAACTCGGATAACCCAAGATATTCTCAAGTCTCAAGATTCTTAATTACAGCTACAAAGCTCTTTTTACCATGTAAAGTAATATAGTCACAGCCTCCATGGATTAGGCCAGGGACATCTTTGGAAGGATATTATTTTTACCTACCACAAAGTATAAGAAGATTAAAACATGTTTCATTTTTCAGGAATTAGCTGGAATTGCAGGAAAGAGACCAAGCACAGGTGATGAAGAAATGTGACACTCTCTTTCAATAGACATAATCAATTTTGCCAGGGCTAAATGAGGGAAAAGCCAAACAGTAGTGTGAATTATATAATTTTGTTTTTTAAGCAGTATTTTGGCATTAAGTATCAGAGAATAACTAGGACTAAGCGAACTGAAAATGACCTAGTAGACATTGTTGATAAATCTGTTTGGGGGAACAGATAGGAAGTTAGAAATTAACATATGGATTCATCATGAAATAATCATAGTTTGTTCTATCTTTATGGTAATATAGAGATCACAAAAAAGTTTCTTGGATTTTTTTTTCTTTTTAATACCCTGAGCACCTTTATAATGTATACGAGGGATGCATTTTAAACTCTATTACTCATGAAACACTTGAGGCTCAGAGATATTAAATAGCTAGTTCAGGGAAAGGGGATAATTGGCAAGTATCAAATCTGTGAACTCTGTTGCCTCAAGGTACTTGATATCCATTAGATCCCAAAAGTAGCTGAAAAATTCCCTCTGAAGTCTTGTTTATACCATGGTTTCCCTTTGACATGCTAAATGATCACAGCCTAAGACTACATAAAAGTCTCTCAATTAACAAACTTTTTTTTCATATATTTTCTTATTTCTAGTATCATCGATTCATCACATCCTCAAGGTGCAATTCATCACATCCCCAAGGTGAATTACTACTGTATTTACTAACACACTTTTTATTTTACCTTCTTTCACAGCCTCCAGCAAAACTGGCTGTTGTCTTTTATCTCCTGGACCATTTCTCTCTCTCTTTTTCCTTTTTTTCCTTTTTATTTTGGCTTTTTAGAGCTACACCTGTGGCATATGGAGGTTCCCAGGCTAGGGGTCAAAGTGAGCTGCAGCTGCTGGCCACAGCCACAGCCACGCCAGATCCAAGCCACGTCTGCAACCTATACCATAGCTTGAGGCAACACCAGATGCTTAACCCACTGAAGGAGGCCAGGGGTCGAACCTGCATTCTCATGGATCTTAGTCAGATTTGTTTCTGCTAAGCCACGACAGGAACTCCATGCTGGACCATTTCTAACAAAGGGCCAAGCATGTTTACCACATTCAAAGATGACCTACCTACAATTGCTCTGACAAATTATTTTCCCTGTTTAGTAACAAACTATTTACAGCTGTTCAACACTGCATACTTACTAAGTGCAGCAATCTTGCAAATAAGAGTTTCTGCTTTTGTGACTCTCAACATGGGACTCACAATAGATACGCCCTGTCTTTCAGTTGAGTTCCTTTAAGACTCCTACTTATAGTTCCTCTAGAGTATAGATACCTATTTCTTGCTCCCATCAAAGGCATTTTGTGTTGAACAGAGAGCCAACATTTTAATTCAGACCATCACAAGCATGCTCTTAAAATCTGGTGCAGGATCTATCCTCAGTTGCAACTGATCTGGACAATAACAACTTGTGTCTTTGAACTAACCCAAAGGATCCCAAAATGAAATTCTATCATTCCAAATTTATTCTCTAAATGTGGGCAATTACCATCCAGCTGTTTTCCTAGGGTGAAACAAAATCTTGATTTTATGTAAAGGTGAGAAGCACTGTTTATTTAAAGATACATAAAGAACAACAAAAACATACCAAATAACTCCCTGGGATCTCCAGCTTTACAGAGCCCAAGACTCAAATTTATGCATCAGCAAAGCACATCCCAGGACATTCTAGGTCATCAGTTTCATTTTCACTTGGTCCACCTGTGCATTTTCCAAGCATCTTCTGAATTTACTTAGCTAACTTCATATATATCCACGAGCAGGACTAAAAATGGCTTACAGTGAGCTGAATAATGTCCAGAAACCTTCAGTCTAACCTCTCTGTGAATTACCAGAGGATCTTCCTTCTATAATTAACGAAGTGACAAGCAGGGAGACTATATATTCAACTTCTATATACACCTCACCCTCCACTCTTTGCACAGTCATTTTGCTTTCATGTTCTCACATATAGCCTAGGCAGCTGTTACATCTATTTTAAAATATTTTTCCCTTAATAAATTCTTTGGTATATGCTACTGTCCAGTGAGGCTTACAGCCTAGGAGAAAAAGGTAACAAAACATAACAACAGGTGCTCTATCATTTTGAAAGGTTCAAATTGCATAAGATTTTACGACACAGACTTCTGCTATATTTTGTATCAATAGCTTGTCACATGGGTTCCAGTTCATAGTATGGGTCATTATATTCCAAATTGAATTTGCTTATCTGCTCTTCCCTTCATGGGTAACACTACCTAGGAAACCAAGCTCATACTGCTTTTAAGAGTGTTCACCTGAATTATTTTTCTCTCCTTTTTGAACATACTGCACTGGAATTAATAATATAACACATCTGGAATTAATAATATAACACATCTATCTGGTATAAATGGCTCATTTTAATCAGGCTGTCTGCTCCTGTGGTACATCAGGCTTAAGGGAAAAACTTTGACTTTTGATTATTTTCTTTCATTTCACTTTCAAACACTTATTTTACCAAGCTCTGCCAAAAAGCTATTTTTTTTAAAAAAAGGCACTATTTGGTTTCCTAATCATTTGAAAAACCTGTGGTCTGAGACTGTCTTTCCCACTCAGCCCCCAAAATAAAGCAAGTGACCTTGTTTCAAGATGAATATTGTTCTTTGCTTTGATGCTCACATCCCCACCATCTTGTATGCTCCTATTACTATTGTCAGCTTTTATCGGTGTTGACAGAGCCATCCCCAGGATAAAGCCAACTAAAGCAATTGCTTTATGCCCAAAGCACTAGGTAGTTCGCACTTTTGTCACTAGGCTTCACATCAGAGAGTTGGAGTGGGAGACAGGCAAGGTAGGGAGATGGTGGGGGGAAAGTCTTTGAAGGAGAATACTACAAAGAACCAGAGTTCACATATTGCAATAACTTATCAATCACCCTCTCTGCTTCATATCGCTACCCTCCTCCCTTCCTCTCACACTGTACCCTCAACACTCCCCCAATAAAGACAAACAGTACTATTCCACCATGTATTTACACATCCTCTGTATCAGTTTTGGTTTTAAGCAATCATCACCAACTCTGGCTTCTTTACCTAAGGTGAAATTTACTGAGCTGTTATGGGACCTTACAATATTAATGGAAGATAAGTTCAGAGAAAGATAAGACCCAAGGACACTTGAGGTCTGGGCAGTAGAAACCCCATCAAAAGTGATGATGCAAAATCCATCCGATCCACTAGCTGCTACAGCTGAGGTGCATACAAGGGTGTGATGCAAAGTCCCCTAGGGTAGGGGAGGGAGATCTGAATGACCCAAACATTGTTTGTTAATACAAACAGAATTTTTGTGTGAATTAGAATATGGCATCCCAGCTGCGGAGAGGCAGCCCCATAGATGCCAGGCTGGCAAGCCAACTCCAGCTGATTTTCAGTCCTCATTGACCTTATTGACAGGGTGTCCTGATGAATGGGGCACAACCTGCATAATCTTCCCAGGACTCTGCAGATGGGTTGTGCCTCACTGAAACAGGAAGGTGAGGAGAGGAGGATCTGACTGTTTGGTATTCTTAGTGGGAGATGGGCACCATATACAGTGGAGAATTCCACAAAAAAGGAAAATGGAGGATGATTAAAAACAAGTTTAAATATTGGAAAAATATTGAGAGAAAGCCCCACTTTGCTCCCAGGGATCTAAAGATGGCCTTTGTTACATTTTTTCACTTCCATTTTCCCTTGAATGAAAATATAGACTCTGAGGAGAGCCAAGGATGAAAGGATTTCCCCTCTTTATGATTTGCATGAGCTCCAACATTCCTAAATTCAGCTACCTTAGATTTTTATAAGATCTCATGTAAGTGACATTACAGGGAAAAGATGCACTGTCAATGTTAGACAGCTAAGAAGTCATTCTTCCTTTATTTATTGTAGCATTTTTAGGGAGAGATAGTTATACAAATTATACAGTTTATGAAATGTGATATTTAATAACATGAATGCTTAGACTAAATTTTGGTTTTGTTTAAATTAACTGCGTGTCTAGATTAGTGAGTCTATGGCCTTGGTATATCTGGAATAAAGTAGTATACTGTCTTTAAATTTTTATTTGTATGTTTGTAATGATTCCAGTGGCTTTATGATTATACATAGGTTAAACACATCACTTTCATTTTGATTCCCTCCCCAATTTCATTAAAATGAAAGTAAAGGAATTAAAAATGGTAAAAACACACAAAAGAAAAAGAATGATAGTAGAGTCAATAATAGACTGAAATGGCAACGACTGCAACACCATACCCTCCCTGCTTTGTGTAATGCTCATTTCCAGAAACGGTCTAGATTTCTGGACAAAGCACTAAGCACAATTCTCACTGCCTTTATCTCCAGACGGTACTTTTATCCAGATTTCTCAGCTCCATGCACTTCCACTTACTACAAATGAATAAGATGGTGGGAAGTCTTTCCAAAGACAGGTGGGTAAAATCTTCTTCCCTGCTGTGTATAGTCAACCTAAGATGGCAGGAACTTCAGATTTATCCTGAATCAGAATAAGAGGTCCTCATCTGTGACATGAATGGATCTTGAAGGCATTCTGCTGAGTAAAAGAAGCCAGACAGAGTAAAACAAATACTGTAATATATCATTTATATATGGATTACAACCCCCACAAAAAAAAAAAAAAAACCTTCATAGAAGGAAGATAAGAATAGGCTGGAGGGTGGGAAAAATGAGAAGATGTTGGTCAAAGGGCATAAACTTCCAGTCAAAATGAATAAGTTCTGGGGATCTAATGTACAGAATAGTGACCATAGGTAACAATACTGTATTATATACTTGAATGTCTTTAAAGAGTAGATCTTAAATGTTCTCACCATATATACACTTTTTAACTAACCATATTGTAGTAGTCACTTCACAATGTACATAGTTATCAAGTCATCATACTGTATATCTTAAATTTATACAAAGTTATTTGTGAATTATATGTCAACAAACCTGGAAAAAATTGAAGAATCAATTGCATTTCTATAAATTAGCAATGGACACATGGAAACCAAGATAAATGGATTACCTAGGTAAAATTCTGAAAAAATATGTATAAGACTTGTAAGGTGAAAACTACAACATGCTGATAAAATCAAAGAAAATTTAAATCAATTTATATATATTCTGATAATAAAAAAAGAACAAGAGGCCCTGAACTCAGGGACAGGAGGTAGAAGAGAAGGCAGAAGAGAGGAGCCAAACTGAAAGCAGGAGATTAAATAAAAGTTTACACAGTGAATTGTGCAACTACTAGTCCCCTGATAATGCTTGCCACACACTGCCATGATAAGACTGGAGGATTATTTGGGAGGAGGGGGTCAGGTGGGTTGTGGGGTTCCCAATATGAAATGAAATAATTCCTAATAAATCACTTTCAAGAAGTCTCGCAGCTGGAAGATATCAGGTCCTCACGAAGACCTTCAATACAAGCTTCTGAAATCCCTATTTTAAAAATGAACAGATAGCAAAAATCCCTGCATACTGAGGACATACCTACCTAAAAATAAAGATATCAAAAAGAAAAAAAAAAGGTAGTCATAGAAATCAGGGAATGCAGAGAACAGATGAAGACAATTAAAACTTGATGTTCTAAGATAAATAAGTCATTGCATCGAATAGGATACTATAAAAGTGGAACTGTCAGTTAAATTGATACAGTTCTTGAAGACTAGAAATATGATTATAGAAACAAAAAACTCATCCAAAGAGCTAGATAATAAACCCAAAGTATCCTCGTAGAAAGCAGAACAAAATTAAATGGAAAAATATGCTAGACATAAAAGATAAGATTATTAGTAGATCAGTCCAGGAAGTTCAAAGGCTGACCAAAATAGTTCCCTAAAAATGATAACAGAAGGGAGGATATTAGTAAACAAAGAATGCAATAAAAAGTTCCAAAACTAAAGCAGCTAAGTTTACTAATAAAAAGAGCAAAAAAATATCTATCAGGACTATTTGAAAAAAATTATCACACTAAGGCCTATCACTGTCAGACTTCAAAATATTAGCAATACTGAGTAGATGCAAAACTTCAAATACCAATTTAAAAAGTTCACATTTGAAAGAAAACTAACTTAGGATCAAATTGGACTTCTCAGGAGAAATAATCAAGACAAGAAATCAAGGAAAAAATGGGAACAAAATTCTGGATTTTCCCAAACCAGAAGTAATTACAAAAAAGAAAAACTAGAGAGAAATATTATTATCAGTGTAGATGCAACATCATCAATGAAATATTAGCAAATCAAATCCAACAATATACTTAAAAATTATACAACACAACCAGCCCTTTTTTCCTATATATACAAGGCTAGTTCAATACTTGAAAATCAAGTAATGCAATACATTTCTTCAAAATTATAAAGGAGAAAAATCATATGATCATATCAATAGATGAAGAAAAAGCATTTGACAATATAAAACACTCATTCATGAGTGCACACACAAAACAAAAACAAAGAAAACAAAGCTCAAAAATCGCAAATAAAACACTCAGCAATTTAAGAGGAGAGGAGAATTTTTCTCAAGCTGATATAGAATATTTACAGAAAACCTACAGCTAACAATTATACTTAATGGTAAGTAATGAGATTTTCCCCCCTAGTATCAAGAACAAGGCAGTGAAAGACTGATAAAAACAAATAACATGTGATGTCATTTAGACATGGAATCTAAAAACTGACACAAATGAACTTATAAAACAGAAATAGACTCATAGAGAAAACAAATTTATGGTACCAAAGGGAAAGGGGTAGGGAGGGATAAATTAGGAGTTTGGGATTAATATATATGTGCAACTAAAAATAAAATAGATAAGCAAAAAGGTCCTACTGTATATTACAGAAAATTATACTCATATTTTAATAATCTGTAAGGGAAAAGAATCTGAAAAAGAATATTCATACACACACATACACACATATCTGAATCACTTAGCTTTACACCTGAAACTAACACATCATTGTAAATCAACCATATTTCAATTAAAAAAAAAAAGAACAAGGTAAGTATGCCCCTCTACCACTCCTATTAAACATTATAGTAGAAGTCCTAGCTTGTGCAATAAGACAAGAAAAGGAAACAAAGAGTATACAGATTGGGAAAGAAAAAAAAAAAACATCCCAAAGAATTAACAACAAAAGCAGCAAAACTTACAATACCAAATGCTGGTGAGGACGTATAATAATAGGAATTCTTATTCATTTATTGTGGGTGGAAATGCAGCATGGTACAGCCACACTGGAAGACAATTTGGTAGCTCCTTAAAAGCTAAATTTGGTTTTACCATATGATCCATCAATTGTGCTGCTAGACATTTACACTACCAAAACCTGCACATAAATGCTTTTAGAGGCTTTACTCATAATTATGAAAATACTGGAAGCAACCAAGACATTCTTCAGAAGACGAATGGATAAATAAAGTGATACATTCATATAATAGAAAATTATACAGCAATAAAGGAAATGAGCTATCAAGCCATGGAAATATTTGGAATCTTAAGTACATATTACTTAGCAGAAAAAGTCAGTCTGCAAATATTGAACACTGTATATTTCCTGCTATATGGCATTTTAAAAAAGACACAACCTATAGAAATAGTAAAAATCAATGGTTGCCAGGAGTCTGGGGAAAGGGAGGAGGAATAAATTAAAAAAAAAAAAAATCTGGACCCTAAAGTTTGACAATTCTCCCAGATGGAGAATGAACTTACCCCTTCCCAAGACCTCCAAAAGCCTTATCCCACCATGGAGTCAAGTTCATGTTCAAGTTCAGAATATTTCATCATCTAAGTTAATTTGAAGTGGAATGGGGTAGGAGGAAGCTTCTCAGGGAAATTTCCTTAGTCACAGCTTTTAAAGAATAATTTATATTGATTTGAAGGCCTATGAACTAAGAGACAAGTTATCTGACCCCCTGCTCCCTCCCCCTTATCCTCTGTACACACACACTCTGTGACTAGTTAATTGTAAATAAATAAATAAAAATAAAAATAACAACAAAACAGGCAAAAGGAAGGCTCAGAGTAGTTACTAGTCAATAACAATTACGAAATCCAGTTGGGCATCTGCTCCCACTCTTTGACTAGGGCTCAGTTCTCCTTTCTTCAACAGGCTCTCCTTAACTTTTGGTGAATCATCTCTTTTCTTTAGAGATGACCTATGTTTGTAGCTGAGTAACTTTCCCAGTCTGCTTCCTACTCATTAAAGTCTGGGGACCCAGAGACATTTTTTTTCAATGTAAATGACTTCTGTGCAATTCGATCAAAGCTGTAGGTGCCTCCACAGTTATGAATCTCTTAAAAGCTTTCTGGATTTCTTATAAATCTTACTACAGCTGACTCCATTAGACAAAACCACTACGAAACTCTTTGAAACAGACTCAGTCTACTTTGGGCTAAGCATAAGTGTCTTTTGGACAAGATCTTTAAAATTCTTAAAGCCTTTTTGTCTAGCTGAGAGGGTCTCTGAGACATAATCCTAAATCTGAGTTTACAACTAGGACTCTTGTAGACTTCTCTAATCTGACCACCTAATCAAAAATGTTCTTCCCCCTTCCCTTACGTGTAGTCAGTCAATCATAGACCTTAATACTTCTTGACATTTTCTCATTTATTTAATTTTTTTTTCATTTGATTGCTATCTGCTCATTAAAATGTAGGTTCCATGGGATGGGAAATTTGTTTTGTTTTCTGTTGCATACCTGGGGCCTAATTCACTGTCTGCTACATAACAAGCCATAAATGTGACTGAAACAATAAACAACACTGCTAAAAGTAGTATTGATACTACTATTGTTATGGTTATTGATTTAATAATAATAATTACAGATGAAACACATTTAGTGAGAGAGCCATGTTTCCATCAAAAATAAGTCCTGGTTTAATTATAGGACCCCTGTGTCTGTACCAAAAGTGGCGATATACTTCAATGGATGCTGTCATGCTCTCCCTGGCTTCCATCTGCATGAGATTTCCACATCAGTGGAATTAACTATAATTATCCCGTTTCTTACTTATCTCACAGGGCTGATGGAAGAGTTAATAAATTCCTATATAGCACTCAATAAAAGAAGCATTCAATATCATATAGCTTTTATTATTATTATTATTATTTTTGGATGCAACAAGGGCATGCAGAAGTTCCAGGGCCATGGACTGATCCCATGCCACAGCAGCAACTTTAGTAAAAGCAGTGACAAGGCTGGATCCTTAAACCCCCTGAGCCATCAGGGAATTCAGCTTTTATTAGTGTTAAGAGAGGAAAAGAAGTTCCATCCTGGAGTCAACCTTTGCATTTCATTCATCATCCTTACTTCAGTAACAAATTGTTTGCTCATGACATGTGTCTTAAGAACTTTTTTCATTATTAGGCACTTTGATACACTTCTGTATATTTAAATAGAGATTTCCATCATGAAATATTCAATAACAGAGTAACAATAAAAATAATACTTAATAAAGTATTGTCTATGGCAAACTTTTACCTCATTAAAATGGATGCTGATCGCTATTGGCAATTTATAGTCCAATTTCTGATAGCTTAAACCAGATTGACAAAATCGAGACATTTCCATATTTCTATAAATATCCTTTGACACCATCACATATTCTTACAAATTGAAGGAAAATGCTAGCATGTTGGGATTATTTCCCAGTTTGTCTTTTGTTTTGTCCTTGGGAAGTCTATACACGCCCACATATTCATTTTCAGGGGAAGCCTTAGCCCAGGGCTTCCTCACTCTAATTCCCAGCACTGAATATTTTATATAACATTCAATCCTCATGACAGCACTGCAAGGTAGGTATTATAGCAGGGTTAGACAAACGTTTTCTGCAAAGGATCACAGATTAAATATCTTAGGTTGCATGGGCCATGCAGTTCCCATTGTAACTGTCTGCCTGGTCACAAGAAAGCAGCATAGAAAGCAGAACATATGTCAGCAAACAAGCTTGGCTATGTTGCAGTAAAGCCTTTTTTATGGATCACAAAATTTAAATTTCATATTATGTTCATATGTCATGAAACATGATCCTTCCTTTGATTTTAATTCTTAACAAAATATAAAAAATTGGTTTTCAAGTCAAGCCCAAACAGGGTGCAAGTCAGATTTGGCCCTCAGCTCCCAGTTTGTAATATACAGTCTAGGAAACTGGGTTCAGAAAGTCACAACACTTTCCCTAAACAATAGTACTAGCAAGTGGGGGAGCTGATACTTAGAAGTAGTTATCTCTGATTCCTAACTCATTTGGTATATTGCCTCTTGGACAGTGATCTTAACACTTAAAATTTAAAACTCTAGTTTAAAAAAAAATTCAGATCATATATTTGTTTAGCCTGGAACACTGCTTACATTGTATATATGGCAAAAAATATATCAATTTCATATCACATCCTCATTTTGGGATTATTTTCTATCCTGGGAACTACTTGTAAGTGCACATGAACATAACTGTCCCTTTCTTCTACATGCACTTAAATAGTAGTATTATAATTTAAAGTATAATGATCAATTTGCACCAGTGTGTAAACAGATGCATGTTCAGCTAAAATTGTTTCCCTTGTGATCAATCTGCAGTGCCAACAACTGCAGCATCCTTTCCCTTCACTCTTCCACTTTTCATTTGGGGATAGAAAGAGGTTGGCTCATCAGCCATACAGGAGACCAGATTTCTCCTAAGTGATTTGGGATGAGCATAATATTTGCACAAAGCTCTGCTCTGCCTCATGTTGGTATAACTATATCTATATAGTTGAATGAGCATCTTGGATAGTGCAGGATATAGAAAGATTTTCCCAGCCTCGGAAAAAAAAAAATCAAGTAACGTGTCTATACAAATGCTTATGTTTATGCCTCCTCTCCCCCATGATTTTACCCCTCAAATCCTTCCTCTCTGGGTGACATCTGGGTCCAGTCTGTTTGTTGTAGGTCTGCTTACTATATTGAGCTCTAAAACTCTAGCCTTTTATATTTTAATTCAAATGGAATCATTGTTCCAAATCATCCATTATTTTCCACAACAGCAAAATAATACAGGCTGTCAAAGGTCCTCAAACACAGGTAATGTATTGCACAGAAATGCTGGGTTGTGTGTGTTTTTCAGAAAATCGTTCTTCAAAACCAAATATCAGGCACCACTGTGCAGGAATCAGACTGTAAATGATTAAAAACACGATGGATCACTGGTCAGTCGTTTGGTCTGTCTAGAATCATTATTCTTGGAAGAGAAGTTAAGAAACTAGGAAAGGAAACCGTTTGAGGTCTGTTCCCTATAAAGAAAGAGGATTAAAAAGAAAGCCCAGTCCTCCTCCCCCAACATCATAGCCAGAGTATCTGTACACACAGACACAGACAAACACACACACAGACATAGACTGCTCAAATAGCCCAGGGCTAAAGGTTAAGAATTATAAGGGAAAGACTTAAAAATGCAAGTTTGGGCAATGATTTAAAATAGACAAGAAGAAGTTAAAGAGCATTATTTAATGCTATAAATGTTCTAGCCTATGCTATACTTAAAGATGTAGGTAAAAGGCATTTGTTTGCTTACTGTTATGCCTAGAAACCTAGGAAAATAAATCTATTCATGCACGCCAGTCTGTCTGCAAAGACTTCCATTTCTCCTTTTAAGGGAATTCTGAACAAAGAAGACGATCTTTGCTTCTGTCAGGAAATCAGTTTCAATCAGACTGATGAATAAAAAGCACAGCTGCCAGAAATGATCCATGGCAGGGTAAAGTTTAGATGCCCAACTGCCCATTATTCTATTTATTCTATTAAGATGTGTCATTAATGTTGACCTGGGCTAATAGAGCAGAGCGATGCAACACACTAAATTGCTTCCTAATTTTAAAATATCAATTCTAGGAATAATTACATTGGATAAAACATAGAACCTCAGCATACACAACAGAGGCTGTTTAGTGAGACAAAGGTTTGGTTTTGCAGCCACCAAAGATAGGTTTATGCCATTTACATGTTTGGCAAGTTTGTCATTATGTCTGTTGCCTGAGAACAGGATAAATGATAAATGATTATCCAGGGACATTCATATTTTTTAATTTGAATTTAGTGAGGCTAATTCTTATATGAAAGAAGCAACATATATGATACTTTAAATTTTCTAAAATAGTTCTGAGACTTTAGGAAGCCTCAGGAAGCTAAAGAAGCATCTGCATTACCCCCTCATATTACAAATGAAAACACTTAGGATAGAAGAATTTGAAATTCTCTCAAACCACATGTCCAGAAAGTGGCAAAGCAGAAGTCAGAATCTTTAATTCCAAATCTATACTCTTTCTGCTCAGAGTCTCAGTGGAGAAGCTTCAAATTTGTGGTTCCTGAATAATTTTTCCAGAAAGGGACATCTGACATTTTCATGATCACAAACTATAAAGGAAAAACAGCAGCAACTAAATGACTGCCAGCAGAGAGAAGCATACCTTTATTGCTATTCCTTCCTGCTACCAACATGTCTTATCAAAGTTGTTCTTGGTGTATTCAACTGGCATCAATACTAACTGCTTCCTTCTAGTTTGCCATATTTTCTTCTGTTACATGGCACATTGCTGTATCAGAAAAACAGCAAACACCTATTTTCAAAGTAAACACAAACTGGAATTATTATAAAAATAAAGCAAAGAATAGCAAGGGAAGAAAAGAAAGAGTATGCTACATTTCTCATCAAGCTACTGCCAGCATGTCATTTTTCTGTCTGTTTTTGAACTATGGGTTTTTTGCCTTGGTTTCCTAGACAAATGTTTATTGCTTAATTTTCAAAGACTGGTATATTAGCTGTCTACCGCCACTTAACAATTATGCCATAACTTAATGGCTTAAGACAATAAGCAGTTATTGTTTGACAGTTTCTTGGGGCCAAGAATGTGCTTGGCTGGCTCAGGACCTCTCCTGAGGTTCAGACAAGGCATCTGAAGGGTTTGCATAATCTGATGATTGCATGGGATTGGAGGATCTGTTTTCAAGAAAGTTCACTCACATGCTCCTGGAATCGGCAGAAGGCTTCAGTGTCTCTCTATATTGACCTCTCCGGGGATTGCTTGTATGTCATCACAGTACGGTGGCTGACTTCCTCCAGAATGATCACTCCAGGAAAGCAAGGCAAAATTCAGAATGTTTTTAATGACTCCCATACATCATCATTTCTATTCTCACTATTCTATTGATTAGACAGGTTGGCTCTATTCAGTGTGGGTGGTGATTCCAAAAGAGAATAAAGACGAAGAGGCAAGGGTCAGAGAAGACTCTCCTTGGAAGCTGGCCTCACAACTGTCTTCATCTACACTTTGTGTCTCTATTAGGGTTGTTTGCTTAGTTTTGGCTAAATGGGCCAGTCCATTCAAACCACGCAACTTGTTAAGCATACTATTGCCTATTACCATTTTTTAAAAATGGCTACACCCAGA
This sequence comes from Catagonus wagneri, assembly GCA_004024745.2. NCBI lineage: Eukaryota > Metazoa > Chordata > Mammalia > Artiodactyla > Tayassuidae > Catagonus > Catagonus wagneri. The sequence continues at coordinate 3,709,946 of PVHT021183619.1, read as the reverse complement.
GCATACGAAAGTTCCCTGGCCAGGAATTGAATCTGAGCCACAGCTGCAACCTATGCTGCAGCTGTAGCAACACTGGATCCTTTAACCTACCATACTAGGCTGGGAGTGGAACCCATAGCTCTGCAACAACCCAAGCAGCTTCAGTCCAATTCTTTACCCACTGCACCATAGCAGGAACTCTTATCACCTTCTAAAGCCCTGCTTTTCATTATCATCATGTACATAATAACAGGGCCTAATGTCATTATAGCCCTATACAATTTACCATTATAGAATTATCTCACTCACCTCAACTTTAATTTCATATATTTACATGTTTTATTTTAAATGCATTTAGGTTTAAATAGGAGTTGGAAAGAGAGTAAAGAGAATTCCCTTAATCCTTTCACCCTGCTTCGCCTAATGTTGACATCTTACATAATTATAGTACTGGTGTTAAAACTAAGAAATTCACATTGATACAATGCAGTTAACTAATTCATAGACTATTCATATTTCTTAGTGTTCCCATTACCACTCTTTTTCTGTTTCAGAATTCAATGCAGGATACCAAATTTCATTAATCACTGTCTCCTTGATTTCCTATGATCTGTGACTATGCCTTAGTCTTTCATGACCATGACACTTAAAAATCACTGATCAGGTATTTTGTAGAATGTCCCTCAACTTGAGTTTGTTTGATGTTTTCCCGTGATTAGATGAAGGTTATGGATATGCAGGAACAGTACAACTGAGGTGATGAACCCTTTCCATGATGTCAATATGCATTATTGTTGCTGATCATGTTAACAGTGATTTCTTGGCTAAGGTGCTTTCTAGAAAATTCTTCCACCTTAAAGTTATTTTTATCTCTTTCTAAATTCTCTTCTTAACTGTGACTTGCTCAGTCCAGCCCTACTCAAATGGGAGGGAAATCAAGCTCCACCTCCTGGAGAGAAGAGTTTCAGAGATAGTGTTAGTATGTTAAAACTGTCACTGTAATTAATAAACATTTGTGGTGAGATACTTTGAGGCTCTGTAAATACCCTGTTTCTCCTTAAAGGTTTATCCTAACAGTCATCAGGGGATCTTGCTGAGTTTAATAATAATGACTTCCTATTCTCATTCTTTGTACTTTTTTTAAAAAAGTAAGATTTTTATTTTTTCTATTACAGTTGATTTATGATGCTCTGTCAGTTTCAGCTGTGCAGCAACATGACCCAATCATACACACACACACACATACCTATATACCTTTTTTTCCTCACATTATCCTCTATCACAAGGGACTAGATATAGTTCCCTGTGCTATACAGCAGGATCTCATTGCTTACCTACTCCAAATGCAATAGTTTGTATCTGTTAACCCCAAACTCGCAGTCATCCCAATCCCTCCCCCTCCCCCTTGGCAACCACAAGTCTGTTCTCCAAGTACATGAGTTTGTTTCTTTTCTATAGATGGGTTCATCTGCACTGTATATTAGATTCCAGATATAAGTGACATCATATGGTATTTTGCTTTCTCTGACTTACTTCACTTAGTATGAGAATCTCTAGTTCCATCCATGTTGCTAAAAATGGCATTATTTTGCTCTTTTTTACGGCTGAGTAGTATTCCATTGTGTATACACACCATATCTTCCTAATCCATTCATCTGTCAATGGATATTTAGTTTTTTTCATGTCTTGGCTATTATGAATAGTGTTTCAATGAACATATGGGTGTATGTATCTTTTTCAAGGAAAGTTTTGTCCAGATATAAGCCCAGGAGTAGGATTGCTGAATCATGTGGTAGTTCTATATTTAGTTTTCTGAAGTACGTCCATACTGTTTTCCATAGTGGTTGTACCAATTCACATTCCCACCAACACTGAAGGAGGGTTCCCTTTTCTCCATACCCTCTCTGATGTCTGTTATTTGTTGACTTGTTAATGATGGTCATTATGCCTGGTGTGAGATGGTATCTTATTGTAGTTTTGATTTGCATTTCTCTAATAATTAGTGATGCTGAGTATTTTTTCATGTGCTTGTTGGCCATCTGTATATCTTCTTTGGAGAAATGTCTATTCAGGTCTTCTGCCCATTTTTCTATCAGGTTTTTTTTTTTTTTTGCTGTTAAGTTGTATAATTTGGGAGTTCCCTTTGTGGCTCAGTGGTTAACGAATCCGACTAAGAACCATGAGGTTGCGGGTTCGATCCCTGGCCTTGCTCAGTGGGTTAAGGATCCGGCGTTGCCGTGAGCTGTGATGAAGGTTGCAGACGCAGCTTGGATCCTGTG
>PVHT021183619.1:3688110-3707588 GCA_004024745.2 Catagonus wagneri | reverse complement strand
GTATTTATTAGACACTTTGGGTTATAATCAAATAGTATTACTTATTCTAATGTTCTAATCGTTCCAGGTTTCGCTATTGGAAGCTCTTTCAGATTGTGGCCAATGTCTTTTTGGCATGATCTCCCCACCCCTACCTCTACCTCTGTCTTTTTCATACTTTCTCACTTTGGGAATCACAAAATACTCCAGACTTATCTTGAATTTTCCCTGCCGCAGCCCCAGAATTACTTGTGCTCCTCCAAGAAGCCCTGGTTTCTCTAAGGAGCATTTTATTGGAGAATAATATTTAGAAACCAAAACCTAAGCACTAGTTGTACTCATTGGTTCTGGGGCGTCACTGCTTCTAGGCACTCTCTGCAGAGACAGGAAAAGTAACTACGTATACTGAATCAGGTATGGCTTTTATTTTCGAATATTTTCTATGAGTCACACATCATACTAGACATATTATACCCCTCATTTATTTTTGTTCTCATAGCAACACTGTGAAGTAGGTTTTATTATCCTCATTTAACAAGAAAAGAATAGACTCCAATTTTATGAAAACAAGGAGAAAAAAGATCCTAGACTAGAAACCAGCTTGATGGATGCCAAATTATCCTCTTTTCTTTAAATAAGTTTAAATAGCTACCTATGTACACTCCTTTTCTAAGCCCCACTTTCAATCTTTTTTCCCTTGTTTTTCCTTCCTATTTTTCTTCCTCCCCTTATATTATTTCCATTATGACAATAAATAAATATATTTAACGAGTTGCATCTGGATAGTAAAATTACTGTGGCCTTTAAAAGATTTTTTTTTATCTTATATCGTTATTTGCATAAGGATTTGGATATCTGAAATGGGTTATACCAAGCAATTTCCTTCACCAAGTGTATAGCATTACAATTCTTTATTCACCATTTTAAAAAATATTTATCATTCTGATGTATCAGGTTCAATTCTAGAAGCTGGGATACAGTGGTGAACAAAATGAATAAAAAGGTCTATTTTTATGGAGCTCCTTAGCTAGTGTGGAAGAAAAATAAATGAAAAATACACTAAAATAAGTAAATTCTATAGTTTATTTGAAAGCAATGTGGAGAAATACAGCAAGACAGGGGATGCAAAGATAACTGAGTTTTTAAACAGGGTGATAGGCATGGCTTCTTTGATGAAGAGACAACTGATCAAAAATTTATGGGAAATGCGAGGTCTCCATGCATTTATGGTTAAAATACATTCCAGACTTCCAAAAGTCAATTCAAAGGCTCATCCAGGGCTGTGCATATTGTATTTGAAGAACAAACAGAGGGTCACTGTGACTTGAGCCAAGTTAGCCTGGGAAAGCTGTAGAGTAGGAGTAGACTATTGTGGGGTAGAAGCTTAGGTAATGTAGAAGTTTTTAGGTCACTGTGATGACTTTAACTTTTCTTGTGAGTGGGATGGGAGACTAGAATGTTTTTGAGCTGAGGAGTGACATGATATGACTTACATTTCAAAAAGACCATACCATTCTGCCTCCTTCATGGAAAATAGTAGCAACAAAGATAGAAGCCGGGTGTCATTAGAAAGTGGCTCAGTAAGATTCAATAGTGGCTTGGATCTGCATGGAGGTGGTGAAAGGTTGTCAGATTTTAGAGATATTTATAAGTTAAGCCAAGAGGAGTTTCTCAGTCACTGATAAGTAGTAGGAAACAAAAAGCAGTCAATCAGGGCTCCTAACATTTTACTATGAGAGGCTGGAAAGAAGAAATTGCCATTGCAGTGGGAAGAAGTATAGGGTGTATGTGATAATTGAAAATATATGCACTGGTCTCTTCCCCCAGTTACTGGCACAGAGGTCCTTGCAATTTCCTAAGTGATAAGAACATAAAGAGCATCTTTTGGAGTTCCTGTCGTGGCTCAGTGGTTAATGAATCCAACTAGGAACCATGAGGTTGTGGGTTCGATCCCTGGCCTCGCCCAGTAGGTTAAGGATCCAGTGTTGCTGTGAGCTGTGGTGTAGGCCGGCGGCTACAGCTCCGATTAAACCCCTAGCCTGGGAACCTCCATATACCAAGAGTGTGGCCCTAGAAAAGGCAAAATAAAATAAGATAAAATAAAATAAATAAAGAGCATATTTTGTTCTAATGAGGTAAGTCTGAATGGTTTCCTGGAAGGGTGTTGGTCACTAGAAATACCAAACCATGATTAGAAGCTTGGAATTGTCAGTATCACTAGCATTCTCTACAGAGGGGAGGGGGGCTAGAAAAGGAGTTAATAATTGATCATGCCTACATAAGGAAGGCTTCATTAATCCCACTACTAATGGGGTTTAGGAAGCTTCCAGATGGGTGAACACATCCACACTTGGAGGGTGACACATCTCATCTCCACAAAGGACAGAAGCTCCTGTGCTTGGAACCCTGCCAGACCTTGTCTTATGTATCTCTTCACCTGGACGTTCATCTGTATCCTTTGTTATACCCTTTAATAAACTGATAAATAAAAGTAAGTGTTTCCCTGGCTTTTGTGAACTGCTCTGGTAAATTAATCATAACCAAAGAAAAGGTCATGGGAGCCTCCAATGTGTAGGCAGTTGCTCAGAAGCATAGGTAATGAACTAGACTTGCAGCTGGTGTCTGAGGTGTATGTGGGGATGTGTGAGGTATCTCACGGAAGAGAACCCTTAACTGTGGGATCTGATGCCATCTCCAAGTTCATAGACTCATAAGCTACAGGACATGCAGCAGTATCACAGAGACTTGCTTGTTGTGGGGGAAAAAACCTCCACACATCTGGTTACTAGAAGTGTTGCAAAAGAAGGATTCTGTGTAAGTGGTAAAAGAGACTCACCAGAAAGATAGTAAGGAAAAACCATTCTTTTCTCTATTGAGGAAGGTAGAAAACTGAGTTTTTCTATTTTAGGATGGAAGATCAGAAGTTCAATTTTGGATACATTACCTGTATGTTTGGAATGTTTATTCATGATATGCATGGTAAACGATGAACAGAGACCAGAGAAAATCTAAGGCTCCAGTAAACTGAGAAATCTTCAAAGAATGAGCATAGCACAGAGTTCCGAGCCCTGATCTAGTCTTAGGGAAGCAAAGGTATGGCATGGGATGGCTGGGATTCCTGAGAAAATAGCAATGTCAAGATAGGGGAATGTTTCGAAAATATTCACCATCACTTGAAAATCCACACTGGATTCTCCAACTCTAAACTTGTTTGTATTTTAAAAATGTAATTTTTATCTTCCTCCATTACTGCAGTTTAAAAGAATACTTTTATTTTTCTTAACAACAGAATTTGATGATAATTTTCCCATTCATTCTAAACCTATCTTGTTTTGATAAGCATTTGTCTTTTCAGACTATAAAGGCATACATTTTATAATCTTTTTTCCTATGATGATCAGCCTCACTGAAAGAATTTCCCCAAGAAATTTCTTTTTTCAGAAGGTCAGATAAACAGCTATTTAAAGGAGCAAGTACAAAGCAAGATAGAACCTCATGTATACACACTGACAATGATTTTCAAAAAGGATAAAGTCTTAATGGGGAGAAAAAATGAGTTTGTCAGATACTGCTTCTTGAAGGTGAAGGCTATTCAACTTAGCTTTCAAAAAAGTGATGGCTAACAAGAAAGGTCCAGGAACAGAATAGGGCCCATTCTTAAGACTGCTCTGCCTGAGTGCATGAGAACAGTTCATATGTGTACTTTTTAAAGGCAATTATAGGCTTTCTCTTTCATTTTCTTCTGCTTTCTATTTTCAAAAAGCACAATGTTTCGAAGAGGCTCTTCCTACTTAACTCTCATGTGGTTTAAAAATCTAACCTAGACATATGCTGTTAATAATTTTGTATGTCAGGAGCCTGGAGGGTAGAAACAATTTTAAACTAACTTTATAATTTTGGTTTCCTGACAATGTCTTTTTTTCTCAGCCTGAAGAATATTGCAATGCTAAAAGTTATGAATCTTTCCAGATTTAAACCAACAACCAGGGCCTCATGAAGCAGATTGATTATAAACAAAATGATGGGAAACAGGAAAATGTCCTGATTTATTGACAGAAATTCTTATCTTTATCCTGATTACATAATAATGATTAAAATAAATAATTTAAAAACAGTACCTCAAAAAGTATAATAAATCTATTATAGCAAGGGTGTTTTTCCTTTAGAAGAAAAAGGAATCAAAGCTTTTGAGGGCAGGCAGCATGTCATCCCCAACAGAGAGGCAGATTCATGTGGATAGTAGCTCAATAAATATAGCTTAAATTTAAATTGAATCATTACGACTCAGTTTTTTCCATTTTAAAAATTAAAAAATTTTAATTATGTAGTCTAAAAAAAGATTAGCTATATTTCTCTCATTTGGAAGTATTTTCAGACGACTGTAAAAAGGTTTTCCTTTTTTTTTTCCTTTTTTATTCAACTCTGGAGAGTAACTAGAAACAAATCTGTTGCTTGGGATAAATGTTCAGTCCATATGTTATCTTTCAGGGTAACTGATGAAAGTGTGAAGTCCCCCTCAGTAAATTCTGCTAGAGGTCTTGCTGTCCCTCCCCCACCACCATATGTAACACATTCTGGGAGTGGGGAGAAGAGTTCCTTCATTATCTGACTTTGTTGCTTGTGTTTTTCCTTGAGTTAACATCAAATTTTTAAAGGGAAACTGTGTCACTAATACAAAGGGTGGACAAACCAACTAAGCAATTACAAAAGGCATTTTCAAAAACTGATGGGCAATGGAAAGAAAAAGAAAAAAAAAAGGTGGATGAACATTAAGCGTATGCACTAAATTTCTGCACAGTGGGTGACAGAAGAATCATCAAGTATTTTGGAGGTACAGATATCTGGGTTCGTTCCCAGCACCACCATATACCTAATAGATCTAGGAAAATTTCTTTAACTGAATTAAAATTTTTCCATCTGGAGAATGGTGATATGTTGTAATCCCTACCTTGTAGTGTTGATGGAAGAATTTAAAGAGATAATTCCAGAAAACTGAGAGGAATAGTGTAGGTGTTTAGTTTCCTTCTTTTGATCCCTCCATCTCATTGCCACTCTTGTTAACAATAATGAAAAAAAATGTGTTTCAATGATTTATGGGCATTGAGCTAAGACCATGAATGTGATCAAGTATATATTTTACAGCAAAAGGCTTACCAGAATTTTTCTTCCATTATGGAAAGTCAGGCAAAGTTGACTTCTCTTGGCAAAATTTTTGGTGTAGCTAGAAGGCTTGAGAGCTATAATACAGACCAATACTTTAGGAGAATTTAACCTCAGGCCAAATGATTTATAAAAGCTGGAAATAGTCTTTGATGTTTGAATGGGTCTGAGTGTTGCTGAGAGCCAAATGTGTTGGGTAGGACCCCTTGTGAATTGAAACATCAAAAAAGATTTGCATTAATTCTCTGCAAAACAAATATATAGAGTTTCATGCAGCTCTAATTGAAATGTAATAACTATTTACAGATTTGACTGGGCCATCACTACAGAGTAATTGCTTTTCCACACCAAGCAAGTGGGAGATGAAGTAAATGTGCCTAGAAGGGTTTAGAAGTTCAATAAAATGTTTCTAAAAGTACTGTTTTGAATAGTGTCTTTCTTGTCTCAAAGTTTAGTCAGGGCTTGACCTCTAGAGAATCAAGTTACCACTGGCCTTGTGTGTCAGAAGAGGCCTTAATTACTCTGGCTTGGATTCATTAAAACTTGAAACTGCATTATAGCAAAACACTGCATTAAAAAAGTTATTTATTGTTGGTTTTTCATATGTTCTACATAGTACTGGACTCAACAAATCAGAGGCATCTTGGCTTTTTATGCATACTAAGTATGTTGGCATCTCTGCAGAGGGCAGAAATAAGGAATTCAAAGAAAAGTAGCAAACTTGAAAATTCCTAATGAATCCCACTGCAATTTGTTCATTGTGGAAATACTCAAGAATCATTTACAATGGTATAATGACAAGTCTGATTCAGAACAACTGAAAATATAGTTTAAAAAGTAAGTAAGAACAAAACAGTATTTGGGAAATGATTTACTCAACACAGTAAGTGAAAAAGTGGTTTTCTCCATTCCCAATCCCCAAGGCTTTAAAATATCTTTATAAATGGCAAGATAATCAGGAAAAGGGGTAGCATTCTGCCTTTTGAGGATGTTAAAAAAATAATACTCCATTAAAGAAGGAATAGAGCTTTTTTGAGATATTATATAACAGTCTCATAAGGCCTGTATTATTTCCCCCTTTTTAAAGATAAAGAATCTAAGGCTCTGGGAAGTTAATTATTTTCCACATCTTAGAGAAAGTGTTGCAAAACACAAACTTAGATACAGTTCATGTTTTTCCAAAACCAGAATTTTTTTACAGAGTAACAAGTGGCCAATTTCAAAATTAAAAACAATATATCTGTCATAGTTTCAAAGAAAAACCATATTTTGGTAAAGACCTGACGTGAAGCTTAATTATTTTCATGCATTATATGCTACTACTCAGAAAGTTAAAACATGGAAGAGTGATTGAAATACAGTTGCTAGACCTCAGGTTCTTACTCTACAAGATGGGAGATATAATAAATTTTTCTAAGAGTAGTATGAAAGATAAAAACAATAGCTACAGAGCAGTTCAGAAATATTAGCACCTTTTATGATGAAAACTTCATGGTAACTGAAACCATCTTGTACCATCACCTAATTGCGAGCAGACCTGAGTTGGAATGCCAGTCCCACTTGCGTAATAATGGGCAAAAATACTTACTTATCTAAAATGTCAGTTTCTACGTTGTTAAAGTGGAATTATAATAGTGCATATCACACATAACGAGAAAATGCATATAAAGGATATAGCACAGGAGTCAGAACACTGTGAAGATCCTTCAACAGATCTTTTTATTAATATATCAATTCCAGAAATATTAATACTTAATAGCTCAGAGCACAATTACACTTTTCCCAAACAAAAAAATTCTTCTACATTATTTTAGTTCTTTGCTGACACATCTCACAGTAATATTTTAAGAACTTTTTCTCAAGGTGTAAATATTGGCAAGGTACTTTTACAACGACCTTAAGAGATCAGAAGGTTATACTCTACGTGAGAAGGTCCCTTTTCTAGAACAATAACATTTTTCACAAAACATAAAAGACAATAATTTAGGTGTTAATTTTCTTCATTGCCATATTGAACATATTTGTATTACCTCATTTAAATAAACTACATACCGTTATGTGTTCGAATTCTACCTGCCATCGCATATAATAAATAGAAAACACTAAGGCAGGTATTTGTGAGCAAAGTAATACGAATCCCCAAGATGTTCAGATTCCTTAAACCTGTCAACACTTAGTGGATGTGATTAAATGAAAGATCTTGAGATGGAAAGATTATCCTGAATTATCTGGGGAGGTGCAATGTAATCATAGGAGTTGTTATAAGAATGAGATAGAATGATTATAGAGTCAGAAAAGGAGATGTGATGCGGGAAGCAGAGTCAGAAGGATGACATTGTTGGAGAGAAACATGAGGCAATAAATGGAGGTAGTTTCTAGAAGCTGAAAAAGGCAAAGAGCAGTTTCTTCTCCAGAGTTTCCAGAGTAAACGGAGACCTCTGACACTTTGCTTTTAGTCCTATAGGCTTTCTTTCTGGACTTCTGGCCTCCAGAAATTTAAGACAATAAACTTGTGTTGTTTTAATTTATTAAGCTTCTGGTAATTTGTTACTGCATAGATAGTAAACTAATACATTTCTTTTTTCATATTCTGTACCTATTTTATTAGAAAACTAAAAAGTTCTTATCAAGAAAAAACATTTTGTTGGAGTTTCCACTGTGGCACAGCGGAGGCACAGCGGAACCGAATCCAACTAGGAACCATGAGGTTGCGGGTTCGGTCCCTGGCCTCGCTCAGTGGGTAAGGATCCGGCGTTGCGGTGGCTGTGGCGTAGGCTGGCAGCTATAGCTCCGATTAGACCCCTAGCAAGGGAACCTCCATATGCCACAGGTGTGGACCTAAAAAGACAATAAAAAAAGAAAAAAGAAAAGAAAAAACATTTTGTTAATATGTTTGTTAAAATGTATTTTGTCAAATATCAAATCTATATGTATGTACAAATATATATATGTATATTTATACATACATATGCATTTTAAAGAGATACATGCCATAATAAAATTGCTTTACATGTTGTTTTATTTTAAAGAACTGTATGAAATTGAGGATAAAATTATTTTAGAGAAAAATGAAATGGGAATATACATGATAGCATTACTCAAGCTTTAAATAAAAAGTATTTCTTTTTATATTTTTAAAAATCTTTATTATGTGTTGTTCAAGAAACGTGACCACAATCTAAACATACTTGGGGGACTGAGTTCAAATATTTTTAAAGGAAAGCCTTTTGCTATAGAATTTTCTACAGATTTAGAATTCTGCTACCCTATGATATATTTTGTTTGTCAGTCTTTATTGAAAACAAGTTTTTAGTGCACGAAAAGGTCTGTACATTTGATTCCACTGGTCTTACTACTTTGTCAGTTCACCTCACGTTAGTCATTAAAGTTGCTTATTGTTTCTTCATTCAAAACATAAGGAGAATAAAAATTGCTAATAAAAATAACTGTAAAGGACTATTTTAAAATATTCCATGCATGTAAACTGCTCCATAGATTATATAACAAAACCCCAGGAACTACTGAAATTAACAAAGAGCTGTCATTAACTATGGGTCTTAAAACCATGTTTTTTTTTTTTTTTTAAGGCGACACCCATGGCATATGGAGCTTCCCAGGCCAGGGGCCAAATTGGAGCTGTAGCTTCTGGCCTACACCACAGCTCATAGCAACACCAGATCCTTAAACCACTGAGCAAAGCCAGGGGTCAAAACTGCATCCTCATATATGCTAGTCAGATTCATTTCTGCTGAGCCAGGATGGAAACTCCAAAACCATATGTTTCTATTGACTTGTAGAAGACTTATGGATGGCTATGGCCAGGTTTTCAAATCTTTAAATTATAAAATAAATTCTTGAAAATTGTTAAATCCTAAAACCAACTCCAACACTAATTTACCTATTTACTTTCAGAAAAAAATGTTGTGGAATAATCCAGGTAATTATGCCTCATAGTCATAGAATTCAGAGGTTCATACAATATTAAAACCAGAATAGGACTAAGATACTATTTAATTCAACCCTCTAAATTCACATCCTGAGTCAGATGCATAAAGGTTCTTGGTTATCCAGCTAGATGGAGCAGTAGAACTGAAATTAAAATTCAGTTTAAAGATTTACGGGGAATTCCTATCATGGCTCAGTGGAAACAAATCTGACTAGTATCCATGAGGATGCAAGTCTGATCCCTGGCCTTGCTCAGTGCGGTAAAGATCCGGCATTACCATAAGCTGTGGTGTAGGTTGCAGATGTGGCTCAGACCTGGCATCACTCTGGCTGTGGCCTAGGCCAGCAGCTACAGCTCCAACTGGACCCCTAGCCTGAGAACATCCACCTCCTGCAGGTGCAGCCCTAAAGAGACCAGAAAAAAATTATGAAGGGCACATTTCACAAACCTTACTACTTCACTTTATGAAGACTTCCAGCACATGTCCCTCTGAAAATATTACCACTCATCCCACTAGTGTAAGACTCAATTATTGTAGAGTCAATCGAGTTGTTTGTTTCTTATAGGTTCCTTATTGAGTGGCAAACACCACTAGCAGAGAATGCTATTACTAACCTCCATTCAGCTCACATTGGAGCTACCAGACAACACCTCCTAAGGGATATATTACCAGATAGTTAGGCTGGGCTTGGACGATGACCAAGAAAATAGGTTGAGGAAAGAGGCTAGACAGTGAGGAAACTAACAGAGGCCAGCAATGACCTAAAGGATAACCCCATTTTTTCCCGGGCTCAAGCACTAATGATTTCCTCTAACCTTTGCTATTAAATAATGAGGATTTTGAGATCAAGAATCAAGCCTTATTTACTTTTTTATCACTTCCTTCATATTCTAAATATTCAAATCTCAGTACATTTCATTTGTTAAATAAATGAATGATTACAGCTTCCCTTTACAAAGTGCACCATATCATCTATATCTGAATCCCAGCTCTGAAAGATAACTCATTATTCACAATAGTCAAGGTATGGAAAGAACCTAAGCATTCGTTGATAGATGAATGGATAAAGAAAATGTGGTATACATGTACAACAGAATATTATTCAGCCTTAAAAGAGAAGAAAATCTTGTCTTTTGAGGCAACATGGATGGACTTGGAGGGCACTATGCTAAGTGAAATAAGCCAAACATAGAAAGATAAATACTGTATTGTATCAATTACAGGGCTTGGGGTGGGGGAAAAAGAGAAAGTTCGGTAAAACAGTATACCATTTCAGTTTTAAGATGAATAAGGTCTGAGGATCTAATTATAACATGATGACTAAAAGTTGATAACACTGTATGGTATAATTGAAATTTTCTAAGAGAGAAGAAATAACATGTTCTCACCAAAAAAAAAAAAAGAGATAAATATGTGAGATGAGTGTTTTAATCAACTTGATGGGGAGAATCTTTTCACATCTATTAAATCATCGTGTTGCACACTTAAATAAAAAGAACTCAATGACATGTTAAACAGAAAGTCTCAGAGATTTAGGATTATTTATTTAAAAATACTTCCATCATGCTTTCTGCCAAAAATAAAATGTGATTCAAAATCCAAAATAAGTAAATACATAAATAAACAAATAAATAAAAATAAAAATAAAAGATGCTTATTAGCTGTGCAACTCCAGGGTGCTCATTTACCTCTTGCCATGATTTCCACATTTGTAACAAGGGATTAATAATAATATTTATATTGATAGTTGTTTTGAGGATTCAATAAATTTAACTGTGAAATGCCTAAGCATCATGTAGCATACTGGAAGTACTCAATAAATATAGGCTATTATTGGTGGATTTCTAATGGGGAAGGAGTCGGATTTTGCCCCTCAGGGGACATTGGCCAATGCCTGGAGGTAGTTTGGGTTGTCATAACTAGGGGAATGCTACTGCAATCTAGTGAGAAGAGGCCAGGCATACTGCTAAATACCCTTCAATGCACAGGACGGCTGCCACATCAAAGTTATCAGCCAGAATGTCAACAGTGCTAAGGCAGAAAAACTCTGAGCTGTTACTACTGCTGCTATTGCCACACCACTGGTACTAGTACTCTTCCTCCTCCTCCTGGGTAATGTAATGTAGGTCTAGTCTTTCCTTTTTCATTAATGTTGTTTTTCATGATTTTTTTGTCTATTTTTATTTGTTTATTTGCAATTCCTCTTCAGATAATTATGAAAGCAACCCTTCAGGTAAGGATAATTTAAACAAGGTCTTATCTAGGAATTACTGTCTATGGATAACATGTTTATTAAACTAATCTTCCATTCTGAACAGGGCAAAGTTAATTTTGCTAAGACCATCACCAAATCTGGTCAGAATCTTAGGTATTAAAAACAAAAATGCTATTTAATGGCCAATTCAGCAGCAATATCCCCAAGGGTCAGGAGACCCCATATTTGTGGCTCTAAACAGAAGCAAACATGTTCACGAGCTGGTGTATTAAAGATGATTTATTTGGGTAAAAATCAATTCCTTTAAATTTATTGACATAACCGATACTCTACATATGAAATCATATGATTTTTTTCAATCTTTTTATTATTTGTATATTTGTCAGCTCTGGATGACATTACAAAATTCCACATATTGAGTGGCTTAAATAACAGAAATTAATTTTGTCACAGTTCTAGAGGCTAGAGGTCCAAGATCACAGTATAGATAGTGCTGGTTTCTATTGAAAACTCTCTTCCTGGCTTCTCACTGTGTCCTGGCATGGCCTTTCCCCTTATAAGGACACAAGTCCTAGAGGATTCGGGCCTCACTCCTATGACCTCATTTTACTATAATTACCTCCATAGCGGCCCTATCTCCAAATACAGTCACTTTAAGAGTCAGGGCTTCTCTGAATTTTAGAGGGTCACAATTTAGTCTATAACAGAATGCTCAAGGGATGAAGATAAACAGATGAAAGTAAGGAGTGAGAGAAGAAAATTATATTCTACTCCATTGTAATCTTTTTCTCTCTTTGGGACTAATTAGAGCTGGGAATTTTATTGGAAAGCTGTTTTAAATTTTGCATGTTGTAGTTAATTAATTCTGAAGAAAATTCCTTAGGTTTACTTTTCTGTGCACAGTGTTATTCTTTCCTATTAGTCTAAGAGTTAGACATGCAGAGAAAAATGCTCATGTTTAAAAATATGTGCAAATATATACTATATTTACTTTTTTTATTGCAGAACACTGTTCATGTTATTAAGAAGAATTTATGTGAGGAAGTTTCTAATATTTTGAAAGTCTAACTCTCACTCCGATTTTAAATTTATTTTGAAAAAAGCAGCATTCACTACACAGTTTTGACATTTATGTCTTTAACAAAACAAAGAATATTAGCTGAATTCCTATGATCTGTTACTAAGAAAAAAATACTGTCAGGCTTTGAATATGATTTTGAATAATCTTAAATATTTTAAGTATGTAAAATCTCAAAGTCCAGTTTTCTCTGAAATACAGATTTGTTGAAAAACATCAGGTTGGGTTGTTTTTTTTGTTTGTTTTCTTTTTTTTTTTGCTTTATAAATAGGTTACCAAAATTTCCACTTTCATCTTCTTTCTCCCATTTTGCCTTCCTCTCATTGAGATAAAGGTCTGCACTATCTGGATTTGGAAATACCCTACAGAAAAAAAAATTCTTTACTACCAGTTATGGAAGAAAAGGTTTATACCATGTAATTCGGGACAACCTTATGTAAACTCCCTCTTCCAACCCTGAGAATTATCTCTCTAGTCTGATTCTTCATGATCTTTCATGGGTGATGACCAAATCCATGCAGCGAACAAGATTCCTCTGGATACAATTCCACTGTTGCCTCCCTACCCTCATCCCCTTCAGTTCATTCCCCACTGAGATATCTTCTGGAAAAGTAATTCAGATAAACACCTCCCCATTTCTACAGCTCTTCCAAACATTTAAAACCAGATCCTAACTCCACAACTCTCATCTCTCCTGACAGTTGTTACCTGATCACTCTGGTTAAAGTACCACCACAACACCCACCAAGCCAATCTCTAATTCTTGCTCTATTTTATTTTTCTTTGTAGAACAGCCCTCTCTTGAAAATCAATATATATATATATATATATATATATATATATATATATATATATATACACACATTTATTACATTTTATGTGTATATTGCCATTTTCACCCCATAATAATCTTAGGTCCACTAGGGCAGAGCTTTCTGTCTGTCATGCACACTGTTTTACCCCTATGCATGGTTCAGTACTGGCATATTGAAGGTGCCTGCAGTAGTTTTTTTTTTTTTTTTTTATGCAACAAAGAGCACAGACAAATTGCCTCAGACACTGAAACAACTCAAATTTATTATCTCATGAATTTATAGGTCAGAAATCCAGATCTAGCTAAGATAGATTTTTTTCTTAGGCTCTCAGGCTAAAATCAGGCTATCAACTAGACTGTATTATTTTGGGGAACTGATGATCTTTTCTCAAGTTACTTGGCTATTGGCAGAATTCAGTCTGATGTGGTTCTAGAACTGAGGCCCCTGATTTTTAGCTGGCTGTTGATCAGGGGCTGCTTTTAGTGCCTATGCAGTTCCTTGCCCCATGCCCCTTTTATTGGACCTGTCATACTTTGAACTTCTCTGACTTCTGTTGCTGGTCCTATCACATGATTAGATCAGGCCCATTCACACTAAAGGGAAGAGGATTTTCAGCGTGTGCACCCCCAGGAGATGGGTATCTTGTGGTTCATATACCCAATATATTTTAAATTTATAAAGTGATGCTACTACACCTCTGCAAAAAATTTCTGAAATTGCAAAACAAGACGTTAGAGAAGTATCTGATTATTTTGTACTAGAGAAACATTTTTTGTTGTGGTTCCTTTGTTTATTTTAATGCCATATATACCTTCCCATATCTAAATTTGAGCAGCTGATTTTGTTAGATTCATGAATGGGATTAACCAGAATTTGGTCACCAGTTTATGGGCAAGCTTGTTCATCCCTAACTAGCCTTCACTTAGAAAATGCAATTTGATTCCTCCTCTTAAACTACTTTTTTAATCCAATGCTTACTCTATCTGTTCCTCCCAATGGTTTATGATTTTCTGATGAGAATTTAGAAGATATGAAATAGGTTGTCATCTTGACATTTCATTTTATCCTTTATCTAATCTTTTTTTCAAAATAGAAAAAAAAACTGTATTCCTAGTATTGATTATAAATGTGTCTTTATCATGATAGTCAATAAATAGGAAAGAGAGTCTTTGGTCTTATCAGTCTTTGAATTTTGACTTCATTCTTTATACATTGTACCATCATGAGAAACATCTACCTCAGCCTGTTAATAAATATTTAACTCAAAAGACTGGTGTGAAGAGTAAAGAAATGAATTGTCCGTAAAAGCAGCACACAGTAGGCATTCAGTTAAAGTGAGACTTCTTTCACAGGTAAAAAATATAGGTAAGGTAATAGTTCCCTAAATATTTGTTTAAAAAAAAAAAGCAGATTCCCATATTTTCCCCAGGACCTAGTAGGCTAGATACTCTACAAAAGGGCCCCAGGAATCTACATTTTAAATAAACACCTCAAGTCATCAATAGCACACTGCTGTCTGAAAACCAAAGATAATTAGTTACACAAAGAATTCATTAGATAGAGATAAATAAAGTGTAGATTAATTCATTAATTTTGGCTGCAGTGTGTAGTGGCTTGATATGGGATCTCAGTTCCCAGACTTGGGATTGAACACAGGGCTGCAGCAGTGAAAACCCTGAATCTTAACCACTAGACCACCAGGGAACTCCCAAGTGTATTTTTAATACATTTAAATTATTTAAAATTATTTCTCGGCATTTAAAGTTATACTAATTACATAAAATGTCAAGCTTACTTTCCTGTTTTGTTAAATTCCAGTACTGTAGGTCAATTCACATTGCGGTGAAATACATATTACATAATTTAAGAATCTTACTTTTGCTTTTGTTCCTGATATGTTGCAAATTGAAATTACTTTATTCTTCTACCCTCCAATGGCTTAGAGTCTTGTCTTTGTTTTCAAGAAGGCAAATAATATTCACATTTTGATACTTCAATTTTGCATTGTAAATACAGGCTTATTTCTACATTTTTATATCCTGTCTTTCAATTAGAAGCAAAATGGTGATATTCACAAACCAAGTATGTCTTATAGAAATATTTTTGGAAAAAAAAATAAGGCTGTGATTAAAACAGACAGAAGATGATTAGAGAGAGTATTTGCCTATTTAAAACCCATGTATCCTGAAAAATCAGCTACAATCTTGAGGTCCAAGTCTGTAAATGTCCACATATCTAATTACACTTCTGGATAAAGAAAAAGCTTATAGATTTTTCTCTTTTAGGTTTTCACATTTCAACTGCTATCAGTTTAAATTCAGAAAATAGTCTCTCTTCTCTTCTGTAACACCCACCCCCACCCTGACCTTGAACTATCTCTAGCTCTTCTTTTTTAGTAGAACCATATGCAGTGATAGTCTTTACTGGGATGCGAGCAGATCATTGCAATGCAGCATAACTAAAGCTCATAAAGAGCTTTATTGCCATTGTCCTTTGACAGTGGAAGCGATTGTGTCCTTTCGTCCCACTGTGTCTTATCAGCCCAGAAAATTATATCTTTTCCCCTCATGAGGAGCTGTATCACCCCCAAATGTGTTTCTAAAGCACAATTTGAAGATAATGAGACAAACCCTGGACACAACATGCTTCTGACAGAGGCCACTGGGTGTAAGCTTTTGGAGGAGAATTAATTTGGCCAGAGGCTATAGCTTTGATTTTAGCTTCTCTCACCTTTTGACCTGGATTGTCAGGCCTCTCAGATTTAGGAGATACCAATACACAGATCAAAAATTATATCCAAAAAGAAAACAGCCATTTTAGAACTTTTGAGTGGCATGTGGCTTTGTTCATGGATGGCAGAAAAACTAAGAGAGGCAAGTTGCTTATATAGGTTAAAGTATTCACATGACTGCTGGAGTTTAGATTCAAATCTCTAACCCCCATTCACTGTCCCTCCTAAAAACTATTGCCTCTTTGTAGTTTTAAATAACTGAAGGACTTCAAACATTTTATTAGGTACTTCAATTTTACACTTAACATTTTGTTGTGATATTAAAAAAAAATTTCCCTGGTAGAAATATGACAAAGCTATGTAAAAAGATCATACAAATAACAAAATGATCTAAATTAATTACAAAAGGATATTAAGCATGTAAAACTTATTTAATACTTACCATATGCCAGGCTCCCTACTAAAAATACATATTTTGAATACAGAATTTCTGGGTTCAAATTCTAGCTCTGGCAAATTACTAGTGGTAGAATTTTATAGAAGTTACTTAAAGTTTTTGGGTCTTACTCTAATCACCTATGTAATGAGTATAAAACCAATTGCTTAGAGCCATTGCAAAGAAGTAACGCATGTACAATGCTTAGAATATTGTCTATGTATCCTAGGTACTTAAAAATAACTATTATCATCAGTGTTACCTATTAAAACTATTAATAACTATTAACATTACTAACAATTAACATTAATAACTTTTAATTATAATTACTGCTAACTTTTGTCATTAGTGATAACAAATTCTTATAACTATGATAGCTAATGATAATGTATCATTTTTATCACCTTAAGTATTATCTCTTCTTATTTCACAAAAATCTTAACTCTGATTCTAGTTTCCTCTTACACAGATGCTTGGCCATACAAAGCCCAAAAAGAAAAACAAAACTGCCTGATTCTGTATGATCAAAATAATTAGCATTACTGGACAAAAGTGTGACACCCTGCATGTTTCTACTTCTGAATGTAAGCAAAACATTCAAAAACAAATTTAAAAATGCAATTAGCGGGGGATTGGATTAAGATGGCGGAATAGAAGGACTGGAGTTCAACTTCTCTTCCAAAAAACAGCAAAACTACAACCAAATGCCGAGCAGCCTTCAACCAAATGGACTGTAAACTTCCAAAAAAGATATTCTACTCCAGAAGACAAAGAGGAGAACACATCAAGAGGTAGGAGGGGCTATTACACAATAGAAGCAAACCCATACCTCCCGGGTGGGAAGCCCCACAGAGACTCAGCTACAGGACTGAGAGTTCTGAGCCCCACATCAAAACCCCACATCTGGGGAGTGGGCACAGGGAGAAAGAGCCCCTGGAACATCTGGCATTGAAGGTCAGCGGGGCTTGTGTGCAGGAGCTCCACAGGACCGGGGGAAACAGAGACCCCATTCTTGAAAGGCACACACAGGCTTTCACGTGCACTGGGTCCCAGGGCAAAGCAGTCTCCATAGGAATCCGGGTGGAACCCTACTGCAATTCTTGGAGGATCTCCTGGGAAAACAGGGGTGACTGTGGCTTGTGGTGGGGGAAGAGCATTGGAGGCGAAGCTCTTGGGAACATTCATCAGTCTGCATTTCTCTGGAGGGGGCCATTTCTCGGAAAATCTGGTCCCTCTCATCAGCACCGAGAAGCCCCAGGCCAAACAATAATCCAAGTGGGATTTCAGTCCCACCCATCAGTAAACAGTCTGCCTATAGACCCCTCAGGCACACAGCCAGCCTCTAATCTCATCCAGAGACAAAGCCCCACCCATCAGAGGGAGAGGAATCAACCCCACCTACCAGTGGGCAGGCATCAGTCCCTCCCAACGGGAAGCCTACAGCAAGCCCTGCCCATACCAACTTTAGTCACAGGGGAGGCAAACGCCAGAACCAAGAGAGGCTACAACTCTATTTTTAGCAAAAAGGTCACCACACCAAAAACCTACAAAAACGAAAAGACAGAAAATTATAACACAGATAAAGGAGAAAGAGAAAAGCCCAGAAAAACAGCTCAGTGATGAGATTATCAGCCTCTCAGAAAGAGACTTTAGACTGTTGATGCTGAAGATGATGCAAGGCATTGGAAATAAACTGGAGGCAAAGATTGGTAATTTATAGGAAACACTGAGCAGAGAAATTCAAGCTGTAAAAATTAAACAAGAAGAGATGCAAAATACAATAACAAAATAAAAAATTCATTAGAAGCAGCCAACAGTAGACTACAGGAGGCAGAAGAACGAATCAGTGAGGTGGAGGACAGATTAGTGGAAATCACTAATGCGAAAGAGAAAAGAGATATAAGATTGAGAGGAAATGAGCAGAGTCTCAGAGAACTCTGGGATAATGTTAAACACACCAACATCCGTATTATAGGGGTGCCAGTGGGAGAAGAGAGATAGAAGGGGATAGAAAAAATATTTGAAGAGATTATAGCCGAAAACTTCCCTAATATGGGAAAGGAACCACTCAGTCAAATTCAGGAAGCGCAACGAGTACCATATAAAATAAACCCAAGGAGGAACACCCCGAGACACATATTAATCAAAATGACCAAAATTAAAGACAAAGAGAAAATTTTGAAAGCACCTAGGGAAAATAAACAAATGACATACAAGGGAACCCCGATAAGGTTATCAGCAGATTTCTCATCTGAAACACTGTAGGCCAGAAAGGAGTGGCATGATATACTTAATGTGATGAAAAGGAAAAACTTCCAACCAAGATTGCTTTACCCTGCAAGGCTCACATTCAGATTTGAAGAAGAGATCAAAACCTTTACAGATAAGCAAAAGCTAAGAGATTTCTGCAACACTAAACCAACTTCACAACAAATCTTAAAGGAACTTCTCTAGTCAGAAAAGCAAAGGCCACAACCAGAAACAAAAACACCACAAAGGACAAATCTCACCAGTAAAGGCATATATACAGTAAAGATACTAAATCATCCATGCACAACTAAGCTACCAAAATCAGAAATTGTGAGAAGATAGCACAAATGCAGGTCACTGGAGATGCACGTGCAATTAAGAAACGAACAACTCAAAACAATCTCACTTGTATAGAGACTCCTATATCAAAACTTCAGGGTTAAAAAAAAAAAGCAACAAAAACCCCAAACATTTAATACAATGGCAATAAGAACATATATATCAATAATTACCTTAAATGTTAATGGACTGAATGCCCCAACCAAAAGACATAGATTAGCCGAATGGATACAAAAACAAGAAAACAACCAACGGATCACTGAAGAAATCAAAGAGGAAATTAAAAAATACCTAGAAGTAAATGACAACAAAGACACGACACTCCAAAACCTCTGGGATGCAGCAAAAGCAGTTCTAAGAGGAAAGTATATAGCAATACAAGCCTACCTCAGGAAACAAGAAAAAGCTCACATAAACAACCTAACTTTACATCTAAAGCAGCTAGAGAGGGAAGAAGCCAGGTCATGGAAACAACCTAAATGCCCATCAACAGAGGAGTGGATAGGGAAGATATGGTACATACACACA
>PVHT021183619.1:3659250-3687110 GCA_004024745.2 Catagonus wagneri | reverse complement strand
GCAAAAGCAGTTCTAAGAGGAAAGTATATAGCAATACAAGCCTACCTCAGGAAACAAGAAAAAGCTCACATAAACAACCTAACTTTACATCTAAAGCAGCTAGAGAGGGAAGAAGCCAGGTCATGGAAACAACCTAAATGCCCATCAACAGAGGAGTGGATAGGGAAGATATGGTACATACACACAATGGAATATTACTCAGACATTAAAAGGAACGGAATAACAACATTTATTGCAACATGGATGAACCTAGAAATTATCATACGAAGTGGAACCAGTTGTCTGCAATTAGACAGCAACACCCAACGCTTACATGTGGAAACTAAAGCGACACAATGAACTTCTTTGAAGAACAGACAATGACTCACAGATTTTGGAAAACCTTGGCTTTTCAAATAAGACAATCTGGGAGGTGGGGGGATGCACTGTGGGTTTGGGACACAAAATCTATCGAATTGACTTCTGATATTTGTACACCTATACCTGAAATAAAATTCATTGTTAATAAAAAAATAAAAAATAAAATAAAAATGCAATTAGCATTTATTGAGTTTCTTCTCTGTTTTATACAAATCTCTGTCTTGTACTGTGTTTCTCCACTGAGCTGTCTTGGAGCATATTTTCAGCTATTCCTTTTACTACCACTTAATATATGTGTGTGGGCAGTGGGGGGTGGTAGAGAGGGAAGGTTCTTCCAAACCTCCACTACCTCCTCCAGCAGCATTTTTGCAAATACATGTGAACATCCCAGTAAAAACAGTAAACAGAAAACAGTAAATCAGATAGGATCCAAGCGATGTTCAAAAACAAAGATCCATTCATTCATCTATTCGTTATTAAATTGAGTGGGGTACCACACATTGCTCCAGACAAAACTAGTAGCACTGAAAAAGGCATAAAGGTTTTCTGCTCTCATGGAGCTTACTGTGGAATGGAAAATACAGATAACAATCAACCAAATGAATATGCAACAATATTTATTAGCATAAAGAGCTAGACTGTGTGTGATGGAGAATAACTGGGTGCTTACTTTAAATCTAGTAATCAGGAATGACCCCTTCGAACATTTTGGTTGAGATCTGAATGATAAAAAAGAAGGACCTATGGGAAGATGAGAGGCTAGTACATTCTAGGAAAAGAAAAGAGTTAGAGAAAATACTTTAACATGGGAAGGACTTGGAATTTTTAAGGAACTAAAAAAAAAAAAAAAAACCCACAGTATGACATGGGGATAGTAGACAAGGAGGACAAAGATAGGAAATAAGTTGAGAAGTAGTGGGGGTCAAGTTAAAGAGAGCTTGATAAACCAGGGTAGAATAGATATAACTGAAGGTATGAATGATTGGATTTACTTTTTTATTTTTTTCAACTCTCCTGGCTACTATATTCTTTTGTATCATTTTTATTAAGTTCTACATATTAGTGATCTCATATGATATTTTTCTTTCTCTGTTTGACTTACTTCACTTTAGTATGATAATCTCTAGGTCCATTCATGTTGCCAAAAATCGGCATTATTTCATTCTTCATTTATGGCTGAGTAACATTTCATTGTTATGTACTACATCCTTTTTACACATTCCTTTGTCAATGGACATTTTGGTTGCTTCCATGTCTTGGCTGTTGTAAACAGTGCTTCAATGAATATTGGGTTGTGTCTGTATTTTCAAATTATGATTTTCTCTGGATAGATGCCCAGGAGTGGGATTTCTGGATCATAATGTAGTTCTATATTTAGTTTTTTAAGGAACTTCCATACTGTTCCCCATAGTGGTTGCGCAAATTTATATTCCCACCAGCAATAGTATAGGAGGGTTCTCTTTTCCCCCACACCCTCTCCAGCACTTAACTATTTGTAAACTTTTTGATGATGGCCATTCCGACTGGTGTGAGGTGGTATCTCATTGCAGTTTTGACTTGCACTTCTCTATTAGCAATGAGAATCTTATCATGTGTTTTTTTTTTTTTTTTTTTTCCCCTGTTATCTGTATGTCTTCTTTGGAGAACTGTCTAGTTAGATCATCTATTCAATTGTTAATTGAGTTGTTTGTTTGTTTGTTTTCTTAATATGTAAAGCTGCATAGGATGTTTGTATATTTTGGAGATTAATCCCTTGTTGGTTTAGAGCTGATACTTTTACTGAATGGCTGAATGTAGACGTTCAGGGAAAGAGCAGACTCAGTGGTGTTCATAACTCCTGGTAATTCATGTCAAAAATCTACAGTTGAAACTAGATGCCAATGGGAAGGGCTCCTAAGGTGGGTCCTGAGCCCAACACTCTGGGTGCCCTTTGGGAGTTTGGGGCATTTCCTCCACGGGGCTTTTGGTGTATGAGGGTAGACAGATGGTGCTCTTTCCACCTGTGGATGCTGATTCTCCTCCTGTTCATGTGGTACCATCAGTTCCTGTTCCCTGATCCTGGGTACCACTGATCTCTATCTTCAGGCCAGTTCTCTTCTGTCTCTCAACCTTCCTGTGCAAGCAAAAACAACTTTCTAATACTAGAAGAGGTGGCTATTCTCATACTGCACATTCTCTCAAGTCTCTTGCCTGCACACCCAAGTCTGTTTCCTAAGCCTAAACTTTGGGTTTGTAAAACACAAGAGCTCTAAATCTATTCCTTTTTTTTTTTTGGTCTATGCAATTTCCTTCCTTGTTGAATATGTTGATGACTAAATAGAGGAAAGAATCAGAGGGTAGAAGAAAACTCCAAAAAAGAGCACACACACACACACACACACATACACACACACCAGTATTTTAAAATCTCTATCCCTCCAAACTCACTTACCTTATTTAGTCTCAAATATTATTGCTCTCTCCACTAACTGACTTTAAGCTTGTCCCTTGGCTTCTTTTGGTTTAGTTTCATCACACATTAAATGAGAATAAATAACCTTCATTACTCTCTTAGATCCAAGGTAAGTGTTATTCTATTCTAGATCCTGGATGGAAACTGAATATCATTTGCCGCCTACAACCTCCCAGGAGTTTGGGGAAAATGCATATCATCAACCTAAATTTCATCTCTCACTTAGATGCAAGGGTGCTTGATAAAAGGATGGATCAAGATTGCTGGGACTGCACTTGAACTGGTGCACAAGATGTCCTAAAAGAGGAGTCATCCTAAGAGCCTAGACACAAAACCTTAGTTGTGTGTTGGGAGCTAGAGGCTGTTCTCAGAAGAGCAGGAGCTGGGTGGGAACAGCTCGTATGCTGGCGCTGAAGGCAACAATTTGAGATTAGAAAAAGAGGTGGTGATGGAGAGAAAGGAAGTCAAGGAAAGGCAAAGGGAGCCAAAGGAAGAGATAGAACATAGAAGATACATGTAGTAGACATCACATTACACATACTATGGAAAACCCACAAATAAGTGAGAAGGGCCAGGAGTGAGATGAGGGTAACAGGACTAGACATCATGCCACAGAAGCTAGGGAACACACTTCGCACTTTTATACTGTTATTCCAGAAAATTAAGTTTTAAAAGGTTAGGTAACTTTACAAGATTTTATATATGTAACTAGAAAAAGTAGAAAGGGTATTAACTCATCCATTCAAAAATATTTTTTAGCACTGTTTTAGAAATGTTTTGGGCACTCTTTTAGACATGGAGGATATGGTAGTATCACAGATAATAATAGCTGCATTAGATGTCTTCCAGAAGAGAAGTTATCCTGAAAGCTGACCTTGGAAATACTGCTGATCTCACAGAATCTATACAAGCAGTTAACAAATAAACAAGTAAATATATGTATATCAGAGGATGATGTGTATCACGAGGGAAAAAATGGAACATGATTAGTAAGGTAGGACAAACCATGTCCATGTGTGAAAGAGATTGATAGGTTTACCAAACCAGAGTCTGAACAAATGTGGCTGGTGGACACTTGATCTTCCAATACCTGAGCCTAGCATGTGTTTGCCATATCCTTATGCTTCCAAAGGCTATGTAACATTTTGATTACAGCACTGCCTCAGACATGGTATATTCAACATAGCATGTAAAATAATTTAAGTTATGGATAAGATCAGGAAGAAAATTCTCTTCTAAATATTGAAAACTCTTAAGTCATACAATTCTTCCTACTTGAATTGTGCCACCAAATATAATATTATACATAGGGACCATACAATGGGGAAAAAAAAATAAGAACACAATATCAGACGTAATCACCTTTGGGATAAGTTATTGAAAGTCAGATAAACAGCTTACATTTGCTTTTTAATCAGAGACATTCTGGTGCCAAAACACTTACTGAGATTTCATTTTCCCAAACACTAAGGGAGTCTTTTAAAATGTTTTCTTTAAAATAGTTAGTTCTGGCTCTGGTTCTTCTTGAACTGATTAAAGAGAATCTTGTTTGAATTTGTTTTAACCTTGTGAGTCAAAATATCAATTGTATTTTCATCCCAAAAAAGGAAAAGAAAGAAAGTATACTGCTAGATTTAGGGAACAGCTCATATAATTGTCTCCTTGAAACCATAATTTAGAAACAAGAAATTTGAGATTTCCTTAAACAATGACCCTATGCTGGAATATTAACAGGACAGTTGGTAATTACTGACCTCAAAAGTTTTGATGGAGTATTTTCTCTATCATTTCTCTATTATTTCCCTCCTACCTGCAATTCAACCCACTACCATTTTTTTTTGTCCTGATTACACAAAAGCTAAGACCCGAAGTACACAGTATACAGGAATTATAGTAAACCATGTTAGACTTGAGGCTCTAATTTTCTATAATGAACCTTCTAGTCCCCACTGTGCCACTTACTAGATGTGAAATATTGAATTTAACTTCTGAAGATTATTATTTCTTCTTCTTTAAAAATGATGTTAGTTACATATTTTAAACTCTCTTTAAACTCTAGTAGTCTTACGTATTTATACAAACTGCAAGATATTTTATAGGTTAGGGGATATTTAAATAAACACTTTCTGAGTCAAGCAAATGATGTATCTGGATCCCAATTTATCATCTTACTGGTTGGGTTATCTTAGACCAGTAACTTAGACTGTCTTTGTCTCATTTCTTTTAAATATGGAGATTAAAAATACAACATTTTTTGAAGGGTAAATGATATGATGCATGGGAAGTATTTAGCTCAATGCCCAGAATGTAACAAAAAATTCAATCAATGTTCCCTTGTGTTTCCACGTGTCATGCTTCATATTTTTCCAAAGACTACTGGTAAAATTTAACCATAATTGCGTTTGCCACATTGCCAAATAGGGTATGGTTTCTGCAGTTTTATTAGAAACAAACAAACAAACAAACAAACAGCAATTAGGGGTAGTGTTGGAAGAACAACCTGTGACTATATATCAGTATTTTCAAGTTTAAAACAAACTTCCTCTTCTAATGGAATTGTTAGCTCTACCAGTACTGGCTAGGCTTTGGGAAATTTTCTAAAAATATTGTATTTGTTAGATTTTACTGTGTAAAAAACTATTTCTAAACTTAGTGGCACACAACAACAATCACTTTTGCAGCCCACAGTTCCATGGATTTACTAGGCAGTTTTTCTGGTCTGAGAAGGCTGGGCTGATCTTTGTTAGCCTCTCTTATGTATCTGTATCCATCTATTACATCTGGCAGCTGGAAGGCTGTTGATTAGGGTAGCAGAAACACCTGGGGTGACAGAGCAAACCAAAGCTCTGTCACCATTCAGCAGGTTTGCCTGGGCATCTTGACATAGTGGTGGGTGTGGTCTTGCTAAAGAAGCAAGAGAAGGCAATCCCCAAAGCACTCTCACAGTTCTTAACTTCTGTCACATTTGCCTTATCCTGCTAACCAAGGCTAGTCACATGGCCAAGTCCAGGGTCGGTGTCAGAATGGGTACTACCATCCTGGCCCTGGATAAAAGAAAGGAAATGGTTGTGACTACTCTGCAAAAATATGTCACAAAAGTACATGCCGTGCTTGTTAGAATTAGCCAGTATCTCAACATTCCCTTTCAAAGTTAAATAAGATATTTGCTTAAAAGAGTGAATAATTATGGCCATCCTAATATTTATTTTTTTTAAAAGTCTCACAGCAGTGACTCTATCAAAAAAAAAAAAGAAGAAGAAGTAATCCTCCCTTTTTTTTTCTTTCTGCAGACCATACTCCATGACATATAAAAGAAACTGAAGCCAGGTATTCTGGGTGAGAATATAAAAAATAATTAAGGACTACATTTTTTCTTGATTTATATCTTAAAAATACAAGGAATATAAAAATTTCAAACTGACATGGCAAAGCTCAAAACATCAGCTGTGCTTTTATTTTCTGAAACGTGTGAAACAGTACACAGTGAAAGATAATGCTACTAATTTGAGAGTAGATGTTTATGTTTTTCTAACAGTATCGACAGTTAAAATGAGAATAAAGATAAGGAAAATGATGTTTTGGTGTGTATGAGTCTCCACTATTCTAATAATGTGAGTAAAAAACTATTTTAATAATTGACTATAACTCTTAGAATCCCCCTCGGTGATAGAAGCATCTTCTGTTCTAATGAGGTGACTCGGGCCGTGGATGGCAGTTGGTAACCAGAAAAATCAAGCTATGATTAGAAGCTTGGAAAATGTACCCTCCATTGTCTAGAGAGGGTTGAGGGGGTGGAAATGGAGTTAACTGATTTTGGACTATAAGATGAAACCTCCATAAAACATCCCAATAGTATGGTTGCAGAATATATGGAGGTGTGGGGAGGTGATAAGCCTGGCAAGGGCACGGAACTCAAAGCCCCGTCCCCAGATATTGCCCAATGCATCTTTTCCATTTGAATGTTCATCTATATCCTTAATCATATTGTTATATAATAGATCAGTAAGTGTCTTCCTGAGTTCTGTGATCCATTCTAGCAAATTACTGAACTCAAAAGGGAATTGTTGAAATTCTGATTGATAGCTGTTTGGTCAGAAGTACAGGAGAAAACCTGGGGCTTGTGATTGCTCTCTAAAATTCTTGTGTGTGTGTGGGAGGGTGGTTTTCAAGAAATCTTGTGAGACTGAATCCTTTTAACCTGTGGGGTCTGATGCTATCCCCAGGCAGATAGTGACCAAATTGAGTTACACTGTATAACCCCTCAGCAGATGCCACAGAGAATTGCTTGGTATGGGGAAAAAACTCACACCTCTGGTGTTAGAAGTGTTGTCAGTGTGACAGAATTATGAGAATAAAGGAAAAACATAGGAGAAATGTGCTTTTCTTTTTCCCCATACAGAAGCCATCTTGGAAATAGTTTTACTCTTCTTGCTGTTATTTTCCAATATACCGTGGCCAAGAGGGAAGTTTTTCAGACTAGAATTACTTTAAGTGTGTGATTGAATTTCCATTTCCATATTATCTGTAGTACTCTCCCTATTTCTGTGTAATGAAATGTATGCCTGCGGATAAAAAACACTGGGAATAACTGTTGATTTGAGAATGTCTACTTCATAGGGATCTTGTTTCTGCCTGTGATATTTACACATGCGCATTTGTTTTCCATTTCAAATAAACTCCTAAGATTGTATACCAATCATGAACATGTCCACAATGCCAGAAAAGATACTATTTCATTTAAATAAATGATTTATGATAAAATCTATGAACTCTAAATTAAATCTGCAGGTTCTCTTAAATATTTACATTTGTAAGCTTTTTGGAATGATATGAGTAAAATAAATGACACACTTTCACTGCTTCATCCTGAATTATGTTTTTAACTAATATCACAGATTTTTTAAAATATCATAGATTTAAAAATATATCATGCACATTAAACAGAAAGAGGAAAAAAAAGTGTGGTATCGCAAAAATTTATAAACCTGACAGAGTTAGATCTTTAAACATGAGGCATTCTCAAAGATTAGGACATAATGCGATACGAAAATAAATAATATGTGGGATTTATTTCTTATTTTTTCTACTTTCTAAAAATATAATTTCAATAGAATAATCATAGAGAAGTGAAATATTAAAATTAGAGCCAAGCGATCAACTTATCTAACTATCTATCTATCTACCAGGATGATTAATTTGAGGAACAAATCCCAGAGGATAGAATCTACCCCCATACCCTATAGTATGGATGACAAAAGTGATGATGATTAGGCAATATCACAATATTTTAATAGATCTCTTCTTCAAAGAATCTGTACTTCTTTGGAGCTAAAGTATTTCAAAGAGCAAAGCTTAGAATTCACTAGACATAGAGCAATATTGGATTATTCAAAATCATAGACAGTAGAGAAGAATCTGCTTTTCAATTTGCTAATAAAAATCTAAATAACACTGCATATGAGATCTATTTTTTGCAGTAAATAAGAATTAGGCTTTTACTCGAATCACAATTATATATACAAACTGAATTCAACTTCAGTGTAAAAATATAGTGAAAGCAACTAAGTTGCATTACCTTGCACAATACTTTCAATATCTGTTTTAAATTTATTTTGTCAATTTTTTTTCCTTATGAACTCAAAAAAATAGACTCTAGGAATATATAGGTTTGCTTTATAAATAAACAAGTAAAGACATGATCTCTTTAAATTTCTAGTGGCAGGGTTAATTTTGTTTTATACAGGCTCAAGCTACTAAGCTTAAAATAACAGTTATAAAGGATCCCTTGAGAAATAAGAAAGCATTTTTTTTTTTTAGTAGATGGGAATGTATAGATATTGATCTCATTTCTTCTCTTAAATATTTATGGAATCTGCCTAAATACTTTGAGAGCAAATTTATCTCAAAAATTATAAGTTCTAAATATTCTACTCATTAATATTTAGTGAGAAATGAACACTCAAAATATTTCATGAGGTAAGATGGTATATAAATCTAGGTTAAAGCAGAATTTCCCAGGTGCATTCTGTTCCTTGCCATATAGCCTTTAAGGACTTCTTTATTAGATTATTAGGAGTTCATGTTAAGACCTGAAACTCTAGTAGGAGTATATTCTAATATTATGGCATCTAATAATATCTTACTAACATTGAGACCCATTTCTCTTCTTTTTTTTTTTGGCTTTTTGGCCTTTTATGGCCAAAACCATGGCATATGGAGGTTCCCAGGCTGGGGTCAAATCAGAGCTGTAGCCGCCGGCCTACACCACAACCACAACAACACCAGATCCGAGAGATGTCTGCGACCTACACCACAGCTCACAGTAACGCCGGATCATTAACTCACTGAGCAAGGCCAGGGATGGAAGCCGCAACCTCATGGTTCCTAGTCGGATTCATTAAACTGCTGCACCATGACAGGAACTACATTTATTTTCAATCATTTTATTTTTGCTATACACAATATTTATCTCTCCTTAGACTACCCCAAGAGGGATCCAATCTCTTCTAATACACGTATAATATGGAAGAGTTAAATCAAAGAAGGTAGGTTATTTTTCAACATTTTCAACATTTCATCTTTTTCTGATGACCAAAACCACCTATGTTTCATCCTGGTGAAGCTCCATAGACTGGAAATATTTCTCATGATTTCCCTGTGACAACTTAGGGACATCCCTGCTATCATTTCTGGTAAATTATCGTGACTCTCTGAATTGATGATATTAGGCACTAAACAAAAATGTCTCCTAATGGGAATATTTAACAGAAAGAAATGAGACTAAATCATCTATGCACAATTATGCTACCGAAATTAGAAATCATGAGAACAGAACACAAATGCAGGACACTGGAGACTACCTGCAGTTAAGAAACTAAAAACTTAAAACAATCTTATTTATATTTTGACTCCTATATCAAAATTGAGGGTAACTGCAAACCAAAAATCTACAACTGATACACAAATAAGAAAAATCAACTCAAATACAACATTAAAGATAGTCATCTTGTGAGAGGAGACAAGAGAATACGGGAAGAAAAAGAGCAACAAAAACCCCAAACAGTTAATACAATGGCAATAAGAACATATATATCAATAATTACCTTATGTTAATGGACTGAATGCCCCAACCAAAAGACATAGACTAGCCAAATGGATACAAAAACAAGACCCATATATATGCTGTCTTCAGGAGACCCACTTCAATTCTAGACACACATACAAATTGAAAGTGAGAGGATGGAAGAAAATATTCCATGCAAACGGAATCAAAAGAAAGCCGGAGTAGCAATATTCCTATCAGACAAAATAGACTTTAAAATGAAGAACATTTTAAGAGACAGGGAAGGGCATTACATGATGATCAAAGGATCAATCCAAGAAGAAGATATAACAATTTTAAATGTCTATGCACAAAACATAGGATCACCACAATATATGAGGCAACTGCTAACAACCTTAAAAGGAGAAATCAACAATAACACAGTCATAGTGGGGAACTTTAACACCCCACTTACAGAAATGGACAAGTCATCCAGACAGAAAATCAATAAGGAAACACAGGCCCTGAAGGAAGTATTAGATCAGATGGATGATATATATTTATAGGACATGCCATCCAAAAGCAAAAGAATACACATTCTTCTCAAGTGCGCATGCAAGATTCTCTAAGATTGATCACATCCTGGACTACAAATCAAGCCTCACTAACTTTAAGAAAATTGAAATCATATCAGGCATCTTTTCTGACCACAATGTTATATGCCTGGAAATCAACAACAAGAAAAAAAATGGCAAAAAATACAAACACGTGGAGACTAAACAACATGCTACTAAATAACCAATGGATCACTGAAGAAATCAAAGAGGAAATTAAAAAATATCTAGAAGCAAATGACAATGAAGACAAGACACTCCAAAACCTCTGGGATGCAACAAAAGCAGTTCTAAGAGGAAAGTTTATAGCAACACAAGCCTACCTCAGGAAACAAGAAAAAGCTCACATATACAACCTAACTTTACATCTAAAGCAGCTAGACAGGGAAGAACTGACAAGACCTAAAGTTAGTAGAAGAAAAGAAATCATAAAGATCAGAGCAGAAATCAACGAAATACAAATGAAGAAAACCATAGAAAAGATCAATGAAACTAAAAGCTGGTTCTTTGAAAAGATCAACAAAATTGATAAACCCCTAGCCAGACTTATCAAGAAGAAAAGAGAGAGGACACAAATCAATAAATATAGAAATGAAAAAGGATAAGTAACAAAAGACATCACAGAAATTCAAAGGATCATAAGAGACTACTATATGCAACTATATGGCAATAAAATGGAAAACCTAGAAGAAATGGACAAATTCTTAGAAAAGTACAATCTCCCAAGGCTAAACCAAGATAAAATAGAATATAGGAATAGACAATCACAAGTTCTGAAATTGAAACTGTGATTAAAAACTTCCAATAAACAAAAGTACAGGACCAGATAGTTTCACAGGTGAATTCTATCAAACATTTAGAGAAGAGCTAACGCCTATCCTTTTGAAACACTTACAAAAAATTGCAAAGGAAGGGACACTCCCAAACTCATTCTATGAGGCAAACATCACCCTGATAGCAAAACCAGACAAAGATACCACAAAAAAAGAAAATTACAGGCAATTTCACTGATGAACATAGATGTAAAAATCCTCAACAAAATACTAGCCAACCCAGTCCCACAATACATTCAAAGGATTGTACATCACGATCAAGTGGGATTTATCCCAGGGATGCAAGGATTCTTCAATATCTGCAAATCAATCAGTGTGATACACCACGTTAACAAACTGAAGAACAAAAACCATATGATCCTCTCCATAGATTCAGAAAAAGCCTTTGACAAAATCCAACACCCTTCTCTGATAAAAACCCTTCAGAAAGTGGGCATGGGGGAACCTACCTCAACATGATAAAGGCCATCTATGACAAACCCAGAGCTCACATCATTCTCAGTGGTGAAAAGCTGAAAGAATTCCCTCTGAGATCAGGAACAAGACAGGGATGTCCACTCTTGCCACTACTATTCAACATAGTTTTGGAAGTCCCAGCCACAGCAATCAGAGAAGAAAAAGAAATAAAAGGAATCCAAATTGAAAAGGAAGAAGTAAAAGTATCACTTTTTTGCAGACGACATGATACTATACCTAGAGAATCCTAAAAACACTACCAGAAAACTGTTAGAGCTCATCAATGAATCTGGCAAAGTTGCAGGATACAAACTTAATACACAGAAATCAACTGCATATCTATATACTAACAATGAAAGAGCAGAAAGAGAAATTAGAGAAGCAATCCCTTTTACCATCGCATCAAAAACAATCAAATACTCAGGAATAAACCTACCTAAAGAGACAAAATACCTGTACTCTGAAAATTATAAGGCGTTGATGAAAGAAATCAAGGATGACTTGAACAGATGGAAAGACATACCATGCTCTTGGATTGGAAGAGTCAATATTATCAAAATGACTATACTACCCAAGGCAATCTACACATTCAATGCAATCCCTATCAAATTACCAAGGACATTTTTCACAGAACTAGAACAAAATACTTTAAAGTTTGTTTGGAAGCACAAAAAAACCCAGAAGAGCCAAAGACATCCTGAAAAAGAAAAATGGAGCTGGAGGAATCAGCCACCCTGACTTCAGACTATACTACAAAGCATCAGTCATCAAATCCGTATGGTACTGGCACAAAGACAGAAATATAGATCAGTGGAACAGGATAGAAAGCCCAGAATTAAATCCACGTATCTATAGTCAACTAATCTATGACAAAGGAGCCAAGAATATACATTGGACAAAAGACAGCCTCTTCAAGAAGTGGTGCTGGGAAAACTGGGCAGCCACATATAAAGAAATGAAACTAGAACACTTCCTAACACCATGCACAAAAATAAACTCAAAATGGATGGAAGATCTAGATCTAAGACCTGATACTATAAAACTCTTAGAGGAAAACATAGGCCAAACAGTCTCTGACATAAATGAGAGCAACATCTTCTCAGAACCATCTGTCAGAATAAGGACAATAAAAAGAGAAATAAACAAATGGGACTTAATTCAACTTCAAAGTTTCTGTACAGCAAAGGAAACTCTAAACAAAATGAAAAGACAACCCACAGAATGGGAGAAAATATTTGCAAATAAATCCACTGACAAGGGATTAATCTCCAAAATTTACAAACACCTCTTACAGCTCAACACCAAAGAAACAAACAACCCCATCAAAAAATATGCAGAGGATCTAGGCAGATAGTTCTCCAAAGAAGACATGAAGATGGCAAATAAACACATGAAAAGATGTTCAACATCACTCATTAGGGAAATACAAATCAAAACCACTATGAGGTACCACCTTACACCAGCCAGAATGGCCATCATCAAAAATCTACAAATAGTAAGTGCTGGAGAGGGTGTGGAGAAAAAGGATCCCTATTACACTGTTGGTGGGAATGAAAATTGGTACAACCACTGTGGGAAACAGTATGGAGATTCCTCAGAAAACTCAAAATAGAATTACCATTTGATCCAGCAATCCCACTCACAGGCATCTATCCAGAGGAAACCATGACTCAAAAAGACACATGTACCCCAGTGTTCATTGCAGCACTCTATGCAATAGCCAGGTCATGGAAACAACCTAAATGCCCATTGACAGAGGAGTGGACAGGGAAGATATGGTACATACACACAATGGAATATTACTCAGCCATTAAAAGGAACAGAATAACAACATTTATAGCAACATGGATGGACCTAGAAATTATCATGCGAAGTGAAACCAGTCAGACAATTAGACAGCAACACCCAATGCTACTGCTTACATGTGGAAACTAAAAAGACACAATGAACTTCTTTGCAGAACAGACAATGACTCACAGATTTTGGAAAACCTTTGGTTTCCAAATAAGATAATCTGGGGGGTGGCGGGATGCAGTGAGGGTTTGGGACGCAAATGCTATCAAATTGACTAGTGAACATTTTTGCACACCTATAATTGTAATAAAATTTAAAAAAAAAAGAAATAAGGAATTCTGGTTTACTGACATCTGAATTTAGAAGGAACTTTGGTTTCTTTATTTGTGAAGCATAGATTATGTGAAAGACTGCAGTTGTTTTACCTTAAATAATGATAACAAGTCTCTCCTCTCACCTTTCCTCTCAGAATCTAAAAGTTGCTAAAATAAAGGAAAACAAGTGAGTCCTTGTCTGATAAAAGAAATCTGATCTCCTTTCATGCAATTTTAGCTCCAACTTGTTGTGCTATCGTTGCTAAGATGGTAGCCTAAGAATGCTAAAAGCTGCTATGGTTTGAGTTATTGTGTGCTAGGCTCTGTGCCAAAGGCCTTACTTTTTTTGTTTCACTGAATTCTCACAGAAAATTATGCACATTTTTAAACAAGAAGACTGAGGTTGAAGTATCAACAGTTAAAAGGTGGTGGTTAGGATTTCCCTTGTGGTACAGTCAGTTAAAATTCTGGCATTGTCGCTGCAGCAACTTGGGTTGCTGCTGTGGTGTGGGTTCAGTTCATAGTCTGGGAATTTCCATATGCTGCAGGTGTGACAAAAAAAAATGGTGTTTAAAAATGGAAATATATAATTCCAAAAGTCATGACAACTGAATTAAAGTGCTTCTGCATTCTTTTCTGTTCCAGTATAATCTATTTGGGTGGTTAGAATCTATCTTCACCACTATGCTGAGGTTATTTCTCCAGATTCTGTTTTGAATTAAGAGCATATGCTAAGTACCGATTGTATTGGTTGGGATGGGCTATACTATGATGCAGTAACAAGAGACCCACAAGCTCAATGAGTTAAAGCAACACAGATTTCTTTCTCTCTTCCCCGCCCCCCCTTTTATAGGTCCTCACCTGCATCATATGGAAGTCTCCAAGCTAGGGGTCAAATCGGAGCTGCAGCTGCCAACCTATGCCACAGCTGCAGCAGCACCAGATCCAAGCTGCATCTGCAACGTATGCTGCAGTTTGCAGCAAAGCTGGATCCTTAACCCACTGAGCGAGGCCAGGGCTCAAACCTGCAATCTCATGGATACTAGTCAGATTCTTAACCTGCTGAGCCACAATGGGAACTCCGAGACTTACTATTCAGAGTACATGTTCTCTCCTGGTTAGATAGGGATTCTGCTACATGGCATCTATATTCCATGAATAAAGTCACTTTTCTGGTTAACCAATATAATATGAACATGTTTCACAGCATAAAATAATAGTTGTTTTTTTTTTGTAATCTGTTATGTAAATATGCCATAACTTTCTTAAACAAGCACTGGTCATTGTATCTAAGATGGTTTTGTCATTTTAGTTACTGGTGTTTCTGAGAAGCAGCTTACTCTAGTGGATAAGAGCACAGTCCCCAGAAACCATAACCTCTGGATTCACATTCTTGGGTGCCAATAGTTATGTGACCTTAGGTAAGCTGCTTGAATTTTCCGTGTCTCAATTTATTTACCTGTGAAATATAATTATGATAATTTCATAGGGTTGCTAGGAGAACTTCAATTGCTAGTTAAGGTTTTAGAGGTATACAAAGTATGTAGACCTTGGCTAACTCATGATAAATACTACATATATGTTAGCTAATAATTTATGAATAAAAATAATTACTAGGAGTAGTATTTTAAAGGAAAGGTTATACAAATATTAAGCCTTTAAATATACAAAGCAAAGATAGAATGTATTTTTAAAGTTTAAATACAATAAAGGATTCCCCAAGAAGAACTAAAGTTACTCTATGGAATGGAGTTTTGCACAGTTTACTAATAAAATGTAGGGAACTGATGAAGCTGTAAGCTACATATAAATAGATTAAAATCCTTTCAATAATATTTTCTTCCTAAATTGTACCAAATCAACAATCTCCTTAAGTCACCTTCCCCTCTATACTCTGGCACATGTCCTACACTGAACCATTGGAACATTTGTTCTTTGTTAACAAACTTCCTTCTGAACCTCAGTCTAACCTCAGTATTAAGGCAGGCTCACCTGTCAGTCCCACCCTTGTGACCTTAAATCATTTAACTCTATAATGCTAAGCAAGAATGATTTGACTTAAATATTATCCATGACATATGCCTGTCCCAGTTTCCTGGTTCCTGTACAGTAACTTTGTCTTCTTTTCTCTCTGTTTCTGGGCTCTCAGAAACATATTCTTCTCAGTCATTTTATATTTCCCAACATTTACGTTTTTTCATACATAAGGCTATACCATTTATCTAATTTTACAGGAGGAAATGGAGTTTCTAAAAATTAAGACTATTATTACAGTGCATCCTGTATGTTGATAATGTTATCATTGTATTTACTATTTGACTTACTTTTTTCCCTGAAGAATTTAAAAATCTTGTGTTATGTCCTGCAACTCTATGTACTTACTACATATTGCTTGTTATTGAAGGGATACTCATATTACAGAGAAATGAAGAGAAACATTTGCATTGAAATTTCCTAAACAAGTAGATGAGTTGGCCATTATAGTTTTACTAACAAAACACGAGGCCACATATCACTGTAATTTCAGAGAGCAGCAATCCTCATACTGATGGCTGGAAAGACTCAGATACCATTGACTTAAGAGCTCAAATTCCATTGAAAATACAGAGTCTAGATTTAGCTCTTTGTTCCTTGACACATCTAACTAGCATTTGGCAAATGTCAGTGTCTTGCTAATGTGTTTAGTGCTATCTCTTCCTCAGCATGATTAACTATAATAGGGCTGCTGCTGAAAAGGTGTGCTTAATGTATTGTAAAGGGTCACAGATGGGGAGTATTAAGTCCAAGATGCCCAGTTAGCTAGACTATGAAAGATAAAATCCATATTTAATATCCTTTCCCATTAACAGTAGCCATCACATATAAGCAATTTCAGTTAAGAACTAATCTAAGGAAGTAACAGAGTTAGATGGCATCCCTAATTACAGAAAGTAGGGCCCCATTAGTCCCACCCACTATTGGCTGTTCACCAATGTTGGTCAAAATTAATGTGGGTTTCCTGACGATAGGTATATAGTTATTCAAGAAAAAAATAAAAGGATCAAATTTATTTCACACCTTCAGCCTATTTATTTTGAAAAACAGGATTTAAAAAATCTAACTTGATACACACTCATAGGGTCTTTTATTTTTCTTCTATTTTGAAAATTAGTGGACACTGATAGGGCAATTTCCTTATTCCACGTAATTTATTCTGCATAAATGAAACCTCTTTCAAAATATGGCTTTTTCTGGATCGTCTGAATTTGTTTAGTCAGATTAATTAAATTCACTTTATTTATGCGTGACAGACTTTCTTCTTTGGATAATACACTATAAATATGACATAATGCACTTACAAACTTGCCGTCAGACAAATTAGCATGAACTCATCTCTGCACTCCTGAAAAACGTGATTGTATTAAAAAAAACATATCTTGGTTAAGTTATACTGAAACGATCAAGGTGCCCACAGCACAAAGGTATCCATGATTGACTGTCTATCTTATCAGTTCAGATGGAGTAAGAATCCTCCTTATGTGTTTGAGACTTTGTACTCACAGCCTTTGACAGTTTTCCTTTCCTTTTTTCTTTTTCTTTTTTTGTATTTTTGCCTTTTTACCTAGAGCTGCACCTGCGGCATACGGAGATTCCCAGGCTAGGGGTCTAACAGGAGCTGTAGCTGCCGGCCTTCGCCACAGCCACAGCAACGCGGGATCCGAGCTGTGTCTGCAACCTACACCACAGCTCACGGCAACGCCAGATCCTTAGCCCACCGAGCAAGGCCAGGGATCAAACCTGCAACCTCATGGTTCCTAGTCGGATTCGTTAACCACTGAGCCACGAAGGGAACTCCTCCTTTTCTTCTTCATATGGGATTATTAGCTTAGTACACATTCATAACTGGTATTCATCCATTCAATTAGTATTATTCCCTGTACCAGTCAATGAGCTAAATGTTAGAGCTGTAAACAAAATTGATATAAATTCTAAACTTATTACAGTAATTTTATTATGCTGGTAGGGTTCAACAAATACAAACACAGAAGTGTATATAAACTGTTACGAATTTATATAAGAATAGTGCATATGAATGTCTAATCAGGACTTTCTGTTAAAAAGTCAGCAGGGCACTGATTTAAATTGGGTGAAATGGAAAAGGTCTTCTAACAGGAGTGCGTTGAATGAGGAGAATAAAGAACGAATAAGAGGAGCTCTGGTTGTGGTTCAGAGAAAATGAATCTGACTAGGATCCATGAGGATGCAGGTTCAATCTCTGCGCTTGCTCAGTGGGTTAAAGATCCACTGTTGCTATGAGCCATCCCTTTCCCCAGAGGTCAGGCTGATGTCAGCTGTCCAGACTGCTTCATGGTGAGTCACCTCATTAGCATAAACTATTAGGTGTGATCAGAGAGAACAATCATGAATAATTGTCAATCACACAGGAAATTTCAAGGATTTAGAAGCTGCCTCCCAAGAGCTGGGGACAAATGTTAGAACTCTTTGGGTTAGGCCAAGTTCTTTACTATTCAAATATTTAGAGGTATTTTCAATATAACTGTACTGCTTTAGAGTAATGACTGAAAATGATGCAATTCATGTTCTGAGTAACCTGTCAGGCTCAAGCATAGCAACAAAGTACAAAATAATTGAGAGAGGAGAATAACTATAGATGTTTATGTCTAGCTATTGCTATGCTGTGATCAGTGAATAATTTTTACCCATCACGTCGTAATAACCAGTGTTACTAAGAGACAGGACGGTCATTGCCTAACATATCAAAAGGTTTCTAACCATGAAAAACAAGTGGCCATGGTGCTAATTGTCACATACATGAAATGAAACTAAAGCCTTGAGAGAAACCTTTCAAAATGCTTCATAAGGAAAACACTGTGGTTGAGTTTCATATAAGTCAGTTAAGAAAAGTGCTGGGGAGCATGGTTTGGGTAATAGCTATGTTAGATTTTCAGGGGCACATCCAACGCTGTATTACACAGTTGAAAAAACTAATTATATGCTTTTTATTTGGCAAAAAGAAAAAGGAGGCGGGGGTAATGTAATATTTTTGCAAGTAGAATATCTAGGAAGATGCTATTTGTGATGGCTAATTTTATGTTTCAACTTGACTGAGTCACAGAGTACCCAGGTAGTTGGTCAAACATTATTTCTGGGTATGCCCGTGAGGATGTTTCTGGATGAAATTAGCATTTTAATTGGTAGACTGAGTAAGGGAGATTGCCCTCTGCTATGTGGGCGGACTCTATTGAGGGCTTGAATAGAACAAAAAGCAGAGTAAGGAAGAATTAGCTCTCTCTCAGTCTGATCATCTTTGAGCTGGGACTTTGGTCTTTTCCTGCCCTCTGCCTGGAAGGACATACTCAGCACTACTGGGTTTTCAGCTTGACGGGAGATTGTAGGGGCTTCTCAGACCCCATAATTATGTGTGTCAATTTCTTATAATAAATCCCTTTAAATCTATCTATCTACCTATCTATATAGATGTGGATATATATATCCTATTGTTTATGTTTTTCTAGAGAACACTAATAGTCTTTTAATTTCAAAACATAGGAAAACCTGTTGCTTTAGAGTTAGTAATATTCTGACTTATGAATTACACTCGTATGAAGACTAAACTCAAAAATTTCTAATCCAACTCTATCTAAGACAATAGGAAGAGAATTTCTAAATGCCTTAGTCCTCAAAATAAATGAGCATGAAGATGATACATACAGGAAAACAAAGGTAACATTCATCGTTCAACATCTATGAGTAAGTACTAAATGAATTGAGATTGTGATTGATAATCAAAGGAAATAATTGTGCCTTTTATGTCCTTGTAGATGGGAATAAAGAAGGACGTACAAGTGTATACTAGATGTTTGGTTCAGGTGGCAGAAGTGGCTCATTGAGGAAGAGAAATAAAACTCATCTAAACGTTTGTTAGAAAATGTGGAAAAACACGTTTTGGAGTTTGCACATAGCAGAACTTAGGTAATGAAAATGGTGCTTCCTCCCTTTTTTCTCTAATCAATCTATCATCTCTTTAAGGTGTCTCTGTGAAGTCTTTTTATAAACACTAAAACACAAAACTGACACCATAATGGCAACAAATAGAAAATACTGTATTCTGAATAGAAACTTGGAATCTTGTGAGATTGTACCCATGTATATAGCAACCAATCTGCTTATATATTTTTCAGGTCTATTTTGATGATGCTCAGTGACGTGTTAAGAACTGTAAAGCATAAGATATAAAGAGATATTGATGGATTCATTCATTCAATCTATATTTACTCAGCATTTAGTAAGTGTAAGGCATTGTGATAGATACTGGGAACAGGGTAATAAACAAGATAAAAGGAGTCCTTGCCTTCATTGGGTAGCTTATATTCTAGAAGAAGAGATATGCAAAGTACATGTTATTATGTAGATAATCAAGTATAATTCTGATATATCTGTGAGGGAGAATTACAAAGTGATAAATAATACTCCAGCAGAGGAGTACAAGTAAGAATGTGTGTGTGTGTGTGTGTGTGTGTGTGTGTGTGTTTGTGCGTTGTATCTGTCTGTGTGTGTTCATGACTGTGCTTTGGGGGAAAGGGGCAGATAAGAAAGAGGTGATACTGTAAATCAAGACTAGGGATATGAGCAAAAATCAATTAATTAAAGAGGAAAGATGTGGCAGAGTAGCTGATG
This sequence comes from Catagonus wagneri, assembly GCA_004024745.2. Taxonomy (NCBI): domain Eukaryota; kingdom Metazoa; phylum Chordata; class Mammalia; order Artiodactyla; family Tayassuidae; genus Catagonus; species Catagonus wagneri. The sequence goes on along the minus strand of PVHT021183619.1, from coordinate 3,666,567 downwards.
ATAATCCTTGGTTGCTTAAGGCCTCTACAGCTGCAACTCAGAAAGTAAGTGACATTAAGGCAGAAAGTCAGACTACTAAATTTGGCCTGGGCCAGATAATGCAGAACCTGATAATGATTTGGGTGTTTTTGTTATCACTATGTGGAAAGACGTTGAAAGGTAATCTGAGATGATCACCTTTTTAAAGATCACACTGACCATAAGATAGGTAATGGCCAGGGCAGGATCAAAAAGGAGTATAAGAGGACAAGTTAGGAGCCTATATCAGGATAGCACAATGTATTAGTAGTACTTTGGACAGTAGTTACAGAGTAGATGTGGAGAGCAGCAGACAATTTGGAAAATGTTTTAGGGACTAACACTGATGAAGTTTAATAATTGACAATATGAATGATAAGAAGGGGGAGTGTCAAAAAAGAGGGCAGGAAAAGACCAAAGTCCCAGCTCAAAGATGGTCAGGCTGAGAGAGAGCTAATTCTTTCTTATTCTGCTTTTTGTTCTATTCAAGTCCTTCCATATTTCTTGCCTTTCATTTCGGAACTTATGATTTTGAGGAAAAACAAGAATTTACTGTCATTTATTCAACACTCCTGAATCTCTGACATAGAAATTTGCCTCTTCACTTTGATATTTGTGAATGTGCCCTTTAGTAGAATTAGATACACACAATTTTGGGAGATAGGATTCTGATCTTTCTAAGTGCCACATAAGAGTCTTTCCCTTAAAATGGGTCACAGTGGGTAATGGGTCCTTAGAGTGAAAAAAAAATGGGAAGTCAATGATTAGGTGGCAGTGATAAAATATGTTAGTGGACCATATACACTTTGTCAGTTGGCAGTGACCTATGTATAAGCTGTGCTACCATTTCTGACAGTTTCATTCGGCAAGTCAAATTGAGCATTGTCATGAAAGCTAAACTCTCTTCTCCTTACTTTTAAAAACTGGTCTCAAAGTTTGATATATGTGCAGAAGAGGCCGGAGACTGCTATCCTTAGAAAACTCTACTTGCAAAGTGCTTCCTTGACTGATGTCTAGCAGCTTGCCTGGCAAATCACTTGCTACACTAAGATAAAACTTTCCCTAAATGATAAGAGGCTCACTGTGCCTAAACAGTTCATGTAAAAGATACGATTTATGCTGAACTCGTGCTCTCCTTTTGAGAGTCTGAAATTTTAATGCATGCTATGTAGAGGGTGCCCATGTGACCAGTCCCCAGTAAACCTCAGGCACTGAGTAACAGATTCCCCAGTAGATAACATTTTACACATGTAGCCACAGCTCTTTGGAAAAAGAAATTAAGCAGTTGAGTTTTGTGTGACTCCCCTGGAATAAGACTTTTAGTTGTTTGTGTCTAGTTTCCTCTGACCTTCCACCTCGTGGGCCTTTTCCTTTCACTGAGTTTTTCTTTCTATCCTTTCACTTTAATAAATCTTTGCCAGGTTGGGTCCTATGAGTCTTTATAAGGAATCATCAAACCTCAGGTGGTCTCAGGTACCCAGACACAGTTAATTACTGGGGAAAATTATGTTGCTGTTACGTAACTTATTCTTTTGAAAGGTCTTAAGTATGGATTATCAAATATTAACTCATGAGAATAATGATCTTGTCATGTAAATTGTGTGGAGATTATTTAGGACAATTTCAAGCATAAAGGGATATTTTAGTGTTAGTATAGCATTGTATACTTAGTATAAATTTGCCACATTCACCTGATGATGAAAATATGATGAAATTGAACCTCTTCAGTAGTATGATAATGAAAATATCATCATCTTAGGTCCAACTTTGTTTTCATTAAAATTTCTTTGTGACTCACACTTGTATTTTTGATGTTATGTTTAGACCACAAAACTTCTGTGAGAAGGCTCTAGCACTTAAAATGCTTTAAACACAAGACTAAAATATCTCACTGAAATGATGGTAAAATGAACAAGATATAGGAAACTGCTGTAAGCTGCTTCATGTTAAAAGCTTCTGGTGCTACAGAAAATGGAATGGCATCAGTAACATTATCAACCCTAAGTGACCTCCAGATTTGAACTGTGATTATGGAAATGGCAATATTCTTTTATTTAAGTAATTACTAAGCCTCTTAGAGCAACTTATGGTGTAGGGTCCAAGATTCTTATTACCTTTTTACGTCTTTATTACCCTGCACAAATTTAGTATTCACTCTCTAATGTTCTGCCTTATCAAATTCTCATAAAATATCAATAATATGCCCTGGAGAATTTTCTACTTTTTATTTTTCCTCTAGAGTCATAACAGAATTCTTCAATCTCTGGTTATTATTTTTAGGTTGAAACACACCAGGCTACTCCTTAAGTGTATTCCGTACCCTACCTCACCCATGCCCCATAACTGGACAGACTCTGTGTGTTTTCCTACTAAGAGTGTCCTTGGGAAAGGATAAAGACTAATTGTGAATATCCCTTCAAACTTCAACTCACATAATTTTTAAACTAATTTTCAAGCTCTACTAAGTTTTGAAAATGAAAGTTACATAAGGTCTTATTACTTGTCTGGTACTATTTTCTCTTTTTCTGTTTGTTTTTTGTTTTGTTTTGTTTCATTTTCTTTCTATGGCCACATCTGAAGCATATGGAAGTTCTCAGACTAGGGGCTGAGTCAGTGTTGCAGCTGCCTATCCCACAGCCATGGCAATGCCAGATCCCAAGCCACATCTGTGACCTACAATGAAGCTTGCTGCAATGCACGATCCTTAACCCACTGAGCAAGGTCAGGGATTGAACCCTCTTATTCACAGACATTATGTCAGGTTCGTAACCCACTGAGCCACAACAGAAACTCCCTGGTACTATTTTAAACCTGTTTACTGTACTAACTCATTTACAGTGTTACTATTATCCTCACTGTAATGTTGGGGACTCAAGACACAGAGGTGTTAAGCCACTTGCCCAAGGTCACACAGCTATTCAGTGGCAGAGCTGGGAGAGAGGGAGGCAGTCTGGTCCCAAAGTCTGAGCTCTTAAATTTTGCCATTTACTGCCTCCGAGCATGCTCTAGTTTTTCATATTCACTGCCTTGGCCTTAACTATGGCTCCTTCTAACTACACATTGTTCCTTTCTGCAGCTATATGCTGGTCTACATTTTTGCCCTTGGAGTAACTTGTCCTATGAGTGCTTATCCTGCACTCCTGCTCTCTCTTCCGGAAAAGCTTTCACAGTCTGATAGGCAGCCTGGGAAACTCTGTGCATGCAGCATGGGAACAATTTTTGCCCACTGGGCTCAGGCTGGGAACAACGTGTGAAAGATTCTTTCTGATCCCATTACTTCCAATGAGTTAGACTCTCTTGCCCTAGCATGAAGAAGGGGAACTATCACAAAAATCTAGATTTCTAACATCAAACAATGCGGTTCTGGAAGATGAGAATTCTGACAAAACAGGACCTGGCTTTGCTTGCCCAGTGTTGAATCTATATTCAGACTCTACAATGTGTCAGACAGTTTTAAATACAAGCCGTCAATTTCGAGTGGAAGGATTTAGAACATTTTCCCTTCCAGTGAAATCATGTAATCCTCATTAAAATGTTATTTAATGGTTCAAATGATTAGAAAGTATTATATTCTCTCAATCCAAGAAGCCTGAAATTTTGTAAATGAATAAAATTCCACCAATGACTACATATTTTCTTAACAAAAATCTCCCCAGCTTATCAGTAGAGAAACCTATTATTATTTTCATAGTTGTAGCCTTCTGGTTAATTCTCAGTCATTTCACACTTGTTCATTCCCAGCCTCAAAAATAAAAGTTATTTCAAAGCAAAGTGCCAAGTGTCTACTGTATAGTACCATCAATTTTCTCATTCTCTCTCTCTCTCTGTACATGTATGTCCATAATGTGAATCTGATGGCAAATCGTCTTTAGGTTTTTCAAGCAGGCTTTTCTTATTGTAAATAACAACTATTTTTAAATTTTTCTCTCCTCTTTCTGAAGCAAGTCTCCAAGTTTACTTCCAAAATGATAATCCTAAAGCTAAATTAAGAAAATCCTGACAGAAAGAAACAAATTTAAGTTAATGATAAGACCACTAACCTTATACATTCTTCACATATATTTTTTTTTAATGAAGTCCAGATTATGGCTATTTTTAAGTTGTTGTTCATATATGGATTCTCTTGAAACTATTTAGAAAAATTTACACCTTACATTGTTGGCTTCAGATTTCATAAGACAGAATGGATAATTACATGTAAAAAAAAAAAAAACACATGTCGGAATCTGTATTTAATACAATTTTATGAATAGATCTTATTCATATTTATAGACCATAATAAATAATTAGGTGGTAAGAAGGTAAATACTTAGAAAACATTACAGACAGCTGGTTGGCTGGATTTAGTATTAATTATATATATTTATTATATATACATATATATATTCTCAATGACTATTTATTGTATTTCCAACTCTCATTTCTTACCTTGACCCCTAGATTCACATAGGTATCTACACATGGATGATTAAAAGGTGTCCAAAAAGGTTTTTTTTTTTTTTGGCAGCGTGCAGTGGCTTGTTGTGGGATCTTAGTTCCCAGACCAGAGGTAACCCAGGCCATAGTGGTGAAAGCATCAAATCCTAGTCACAAGACTACCAGGGAACTAAAAAGTCTTAATTTTTTACTCCACTTGTTCATTTCCTTCCACTCCCACCACCCTCCCAACCTTCTTCTTCCCCAGTTTTCCACGTAGCCATAATCTGTATCATCATTCAACCAGTTAGGTTCCCAGTTCAAAAACCGACAGCACATCCAGAATTCTTTTCTTCAGCACAGTTTCTCAATATACAGTTTATCATAACATCCTATTATATCTACCTAAAATATATTCCAAATCATACCATTTCTGTATTCATGGCCATACATTAAAGTCCCTGGGCAATCTGTACTGGGCCAAATGCATCCTACTTCATTTCCCTGTTTCCCCTCTCCCCTTCTACAACAATTCTAAAATAGCAGAAAGTAGGACCTTGATATTTAAATCTTATCATTCCACTGATTGAAATCCTCCAGTGGTTTTCTATTGCAATCAGAACAAAATTCAAATTTCTTATTTCTTTCACTATCTGGTCATTGGTCACAATCTCCCAGGTTGCCTCTTACTGCTCATTGTCTTGCCCATCCTGCTCCAGGCAGGTAATCTTGCAACATGCCAAGCACTTTTTCTTAAACCATTCACTAGCTTTTCTTTCTGCCCAGGAAGCAATTCTTCCAGCCCATTGCCTGACCAGCTTCTTTCCATCATGCACATCTCTATCCCAATATTATCTACTCAGAGATGCCTTCTTAAGCCATCCTAATTAAATTAGCTATTATCACCCTCTTTCTTTTACCATTTTATTTTCATCATATAACCTATCAGTATCTGAAATTATCCTATTTATATATTTATTTACATGTTTATTTTCACAACAAAATGTAAGATTTATGAGGCAAGATCTGTCCATTTCATTTACTTCTGTGTTCACAGGGCCTAGCATGAGGATTGCTGCTTAGTAGGAGGTTAAATAAGATTTGCTGAATAAATGAAAGAATGAATTAATTAATGAGTGAGTTAACATATCATATCAAATAATTTGCAAAACTTCCTTGCAAGATGACTAGTGTCATCACTGAAATTTCAGGGCTGTAGAATTATCTTTCTTAAATCATAGCTGGTTAAACACAGGACTCGGCATAATTTCTAGGTTCACTTCTCTCAAAAGTTTATGCATAGTATGGAGACAGCTGGATTGATGTTCAAATTAAACTATACCAATCCAGTCCTAACCCACCTTAAAAAGAAGTCAACTTTCCACATACTTCAGAGATAAACTACACGAGGACAAAGACTTGAAGATTTATTACTGCCTATGCAGAATAAGATCAACATGAGAACTGTAAATTAACTGGACATAATTTCAGTTGTGCTGCTCTCCAGAGGCTTTTCCTAAATGAGAAAATAAATGACAATAAAATGTAACTGAAAAGGAGAAGCCTTCATCTGGGACACACAGCAAGTGTAACAGAAAATGTAGGCAGATGCCAATCACTTCTGGAGAATTTCAGAGCCTGGAGACTGGGCATTCAGGAAAGAAATCATTAGTTGTTACTACAAGGATATAGAACATGTTATGTAGAGGAAGGATCCAGTTACAGCTTTTGGATTTATCCATGTTGCAGGTGAAACTTCAAAGTCTGATGAACATCTGTGATCAAAATCTTGGGCTTTAATTGATCTATTCATATGGTTGTGAGAAAGCAAGTGTTCTTTGTTCTCTTCATAATAACCATTACTTGGAAATGTTACTCTGGTAAGAAAGTAGTGACTTCACAGTGGAGAGGGTGATATGGCATACCAGAGAAACCCAAAATTCCAATCCTGGTGAAAAACTGCAAGCATGCATGCATGCATCTATCTATCTATCTATCTATTTGTCTTTTTGCCTTTATGTAGAGCCGAACCTGCGGCATGTGGAGGTTCCCAGGCTAGGAGTCCAATCGGAGCTGTAGCTGCTGGCCTGCACCACAGCCACAGCAACGCGGGATCCGAGCCGCGTCTGCAACCTTCACCACAGCTCACAGAAACGCCGGATCCTTAACCCACTGAGCAAGGCCAGGGATCGAACCCGCAACCTCATGGTTCTTAGTCGGATTCGTTAACCACTGAGCCATGAAGGGAACTCCGAAAAACTGCATTTAAATGTAAACGCTTAAGAGACCTTGATCACTATTAATATCAATAACTATTTATTCAGCACCAACTCTGTGGAGTGTTTGAGGGTGCAAGTAAACCTATAACACAATCTATCAGGATACTGAACTCTAAAAAAAAGCAGAATATATATGACTAACCTACCCTGTTCTTTTTTTTTCTTGCTTCCTAACAGACCCTGATTTTTATCACAAAACTCCTTTGGTGAGATGACATTCAGGTATTTTCCTTCCCAATGAGCTGCTTCTTTGCTGTTATTTCCAAAGATTTTTTGTTCAGTTTTCTTTTTGTTAGGTTCTTGATGTTCTTTCAGCTTATGATACTTAGAGTCATTTTCTATTGTTTACAGCCAAAGAAGCCTAATTTTTATACTAAGTATTCCAGAGAGAGGTAGATTTAGTACTGAGGCTTCAGAATTAGAACTTGCTTATCTTTAATCTATGGAGACCAATTTCACTTTAAGAAATACTCAAAGGTACAGAATAATGGAAAGATCTCCTCAGTAATTTTATTAAGGAAAGAAAGGCATATTAACCGAGAATCTTAGTATTATTAAAGATATATATTAAGCACCTACAGTGTAACTTCCAGTCTTCACTTTA
>PVHT021183619.1:3585260-3658250 GCA_004024745.2 Catagonus wagneri | reverse complement strand
TGAGGCTTCAGAATTAGAACTTGCTTATCTTTAATCTATGGAGACCAATTTCACTTTAAGAAATACTCAAAGGTACAGAATAATGGAAAGATCTCCTCAGTAATTTTATTAAGGAAAGAAAGGCATATTAACCGAGAATCTTAGTATTATTAAAGATATATATTAAGCACCTACAGTGTAACTTCCAGTCTTCACTTTAGACTCTAAGTTGCCAAGTGAATTCAAGAGCTTCCAGAAACGTGGAGTCCTGTAGAAAGTCTTGGTTCTTGACATTTCCATGAAAATGAATTGATAGCGAAAACAGCTATGGAAGCTTAAGTGCAGCATTTCTTTCTCCTCACTTTCAATGAAAGAAGCTCTGCCTTTCTCCATGGGTCTGAGACTTCAGTGGGAAGCTTTCCAGGTTGGGGAGGAGCCAGATCTTTGCTGTAGGAATGCATGATCCACTGCAATACTGAAACATGTGGTACGTGTGGTGAGATTAAGACAACATCTTCCCATGAGGCTCAGAGAGAAGAAAAGTCTCAGCAGAGCAGGTTGGCCTAGACAGCACTGTCATAAGGGAAATGGCGGGAATGTCTGTTTACACTGGCTAGGTCAGGGTTGGAAGTTTAATGTATTTGCTATGATTGTCCATATGGTAAGTGGACAATGATTTCTTCCCCACATCTAGCTGACAGAGTTATTCAGTCCTGCAAGTGAACAATAATGTAAGATAGCCACTATCAAAGACCTTAAGGAAAATGGGATGACTATCTATTTATAATAATTCAAACACAGTCATTTACTATCTTGCCTCAGGGCAATCAGAATTCTTCGTTCTTCTGATGCTGGAAAGACCATGATACTATGATTCCAAGCTCGAGGGCTGTGAGAAACTAAAGCCTCTCTTTGTATCATTTAGATAGAGTTTTGCAGGCAATCGTGTTCATCTTCACTGGAAGTCACTTCCGTGGATTTTTTCTAACGCAAGTGATGAGCCCTGTGTGATTAACACTTGGTGATCTAAACTTCTTCACCATTAATAATGGCTTAGACTCACCACATTCCTAATGAACCTTCTTTTTGCTTCACTGCAGATCCTGATAAGCAGTCCTTTACTCGACAACTCAGTCCATGTCACAGCACTTTGATTATAAAACAATGCATTTTAAGTAACAAATAGTGATTTGAGAATACACACAAACCTGATATGCTTTATTTTTCCTTCACTGCATCAGATAAAGCCAGTGGAAAGTAATTATTCTGCTGCAATATTAAGGCATTCAATTTCACTTTACATATGAAATATTTGGGAAAATTTTAAATGAATCTTAAATGTCTTTTTACTTGAAAAATAACAAGATGTAATCAAACTTTCCTCTCTTATCCATAGCTAATTTCCCTAAACTTTTCAGTTTGCCTTATTATTGGGACTTAGGATATTGAAGAAGAAAGCAAAACTCAGTCAAAACTAAGTTTAATAAAAAATAAACATGCCACCGCTTGGATACAGGAATACCTAGTATTGAAAGTCACAGAGCTCTTTATTAGCATATCCTTTTGATTATAATCATAATTACATTTACAACTATATACTGATTTAGAGTTTACCAAGAGCTCTTACATTCTTTCACTGTGTACATCATTCATGAGAGGAGTGAATACAGTTCTGTTTTTCTTTTTTTAGGTTTTTTTTTTCTGTCATAATCAATACAAAACAGTTAAAAATAGCAACTGAGTAAAAATATATCAACATATGGAAAATGGGTAAGTTTGTTTTGTTTCCTTAAATTACAGTTTACAAGCATTTTAGATTCACCACACATACACTCATATTTGTTAGCTCCTAATACTGTAGCTATTATGCTAATGGATAAACAGATGGGAACATAACACAGGGCTTTCTAAAACCTGCTTTCTTTGGTTGTTCCTTCTGCGAATCTAACCATGCTGAGTTTAAGCAATGAGGATGTTAGGAAATGATTTCACTGATTTTGGGAAGAAGTAAGTAATATTTATTGAGTGCCTATTTTGTAGCAAACAGGGCCCTGAAAAATTTCCATTTGCTATGTGATTAAATCTTCACAGCAAGGCTGAGAGGTAGACATTATCTCTATGTTATCCCCAAGGAAACTGAGTCACAGACATTACTTAGTTTAGTGAAGGCTGCCCAGCCATTCTTAATGGTTCCAGGCCCCAAATCCACATATGTTTGACTACATGCTCTTTCTACTGCTTGCTAAACAATTAAAAAAAAAAAAAAAAAAAGGTATCCCTAAAGGCAGAGGAGAATGAATATACACCCCCGGGGAGTCTGGGGATATAGTTCAAAGGGAATCACAGCAAGTGTGAAATTTCTTTGAAGTTTCATCTTTTATCTTTAACATGCATACAGTCAATCCATAATATATCTATATTTGTTTTAATATAAAATATGTTTGTTTTCCCAAATCTCTGAGTGAAACTCAAGCCCCAGAAATATGCATTGTGTTTATCCTGTGGCTTTCTAGATCCCTCCTGGGTGTCCTGGTCACAATGCAATCTCTAAAAAATGAAGCATAACGATTCTAGCTGCATTGATTTTAATGTGAAATCTCAATTTCTCACATTGGTTCTTCAGAGGAAGCCACCTTTTAAAATAGCCTTTCCACAGTACTCTGTACTTTCCTTTTATAGCATTCATCACATTTATAATTACTTGCTCAAAGCCTGTCTGTACCATAAAACTGTACATTCCATGAAGAAGAGAACCTTTGTGTTGGTTACTTCTATATTCCTAACATTTACCCCAGTACTCGGAAACAGTGACATCAAATACATTTTTGTTAAATAAATAATAGGTGCAATTTATTTGCAAAATATTTTCATACAGAGTAAGAGCAAGGGATGAGAGATGTGAGGTAACCTTGCTATACTGTAGTAGAACTCCTGTAGATTTACTATTAAAGCACATGCTGGAGGTTAGAGAGCTCTGACTTCTAACTCTGCTCACAGAACTGATTTATTCAGTGTTCTAGATAAAGGATATAGTAAATATTAAATAGTAACAAAAAGGTAACAAACTTCTTACGATTTTCACATCCTCATCTGGAGTATATATATGACCAGATGTCAGCGTTTCGAAAGCATAGGTGCTCACTCTTTGTTAAATGTGCAAGCCCACCCACAGCTGGATAGGCAAGGGCTGGCTTACCACATAACCACACTTCTAAGAATCTAGAACCAGCATATGCCAAACTGGTTTAGCAGATGACTAACTAGGCTCAGGCAGTAACAGATCAGATTCTTTAGACTGTGTGTTTTTTTGTGTGTTTGTATGTTTGTTTGTTTTTGTTTTGTTTGCAAAGGGAGGAAGAGTCCCCTGTAGAGATTTTGGAGCAGCTGGGAGCAGACCTTGTTACTAAGTTTCCTGAGAGTACAGAACACCTTGATCTTGATGTTGTGCCTCCTTATTTGGGAAATCTTTGTACTTTCCCTGTTAATTTAGGAACTCGCTTCTCTAAGTTCTTAGGACTTTGTAGAAGCCCTATGGATGCATTTAATTATTTAAGACTCTTTATCTCACTTACAATTCTTTTAGTGAAAATCCCCTTGAAGACAAATATTTAATTATTTTTATTTCCATAGCCTAGAGATGGGCACATGACAATTGTTAAATGGATGTTCTTTGACATGTGTGAATCATGTCGCATTTTCTAGGATCTCCTGGTTCTCATATAGGTTATTGGGAGTAAATATAAATGATTGCTTTTATTAAATAATTTCACGAATTAACTAATTAAATAATGGCATCCCATGTGGCCACAGCTACCAAAAAGGGCCTGATATTTGATACCTAAAATATTTGAGTTTATGAGCTTCATGGGATTGGTAGAACTTTCTCAGTTTTAGTGAACTTAGAATAGTTGATCTTCCCGACAAAAAGAGTCATATCTCTGCTGAAGCTTAGAGAATGATGTAAAGACAGACCTGAGACTATACAGAGAAAAAGAATGCAATAAAAATGGTGAGCTAGTATGAGTTGCTGACTCCTCCTAAAAGCCAGCTCTGAAAGCTATTTGAGCTGTACTTTCTGAAGGTATAGTCGGACGATGAAGGACTGGTGAAAGCGGAGGAGGAGAAGGTAGCAGCAGGCCATAAACAAATCTGGCTGGAAACTCTGCCCTTGCTTCTTGGTATCTGGCACAGATGCCTGGCATGGTCAAGGACTACATCATAATCCCAGAGCCCCATGGACCACTCTGTTGTCCACAAGATAGTATATGCGTATTGCAAAGCCCTTTTAGGGAAATGAGCTGCAAAAACAATTACTGGAGTTACCTGGTGGCCTAGTGGTTAGGATTTGGCATTGTCACTTCTGTGTCTCAGATTTGATCCCTGGCCTGGGAATATCCACATGTTATGGGAGTGACCAAAAAATATTTCAAAATTAAAAACTTCCCTGAGCATTTTCTTTCTCTATCTTTCAAAACTCTCAAGATGATGGGTCATAATTTAGGGAAGTTTCATCTCCCCATATGACTTCTCCTAAAATCTTCAAAGTTATCCTGCGGCTAGAGGATATCCCTGGGGGAGCAGGTCTGTGGTGGTGGGAGCTCTCTGCATTAAGCTTCATACTCTCTCATCTTTCTAAACTTCCTGCCACCATCACAGACTAAAGTCTTTCAGTAGGCTTAGGTCCCGTCCCCAATATTCACGATCCAAAAAGGAAAGCTAAGTGTGAAGTCATAAGATAAATTGAGTCTGGGGGAATAATATTATCATAAAAGAAAAGAAAGCACAATAGAAAGAAAACTGAACAACAGATGGTATACTTCTATACTATCAAAAGTAGAAATAGCATACTTCCTGAAACAGAGCTATTGAAATAGATGGACCCATAACTGAAAACAGTTATGACAAATATATTAAAGAAAATAAGGGATGATATTAGCAGTATCAAGAAAATTTAAAAAATAATTAAAAAGCAAGTGAAAATGTTAGATATGGACAGCATAATAGTTGAAATAGAGAAACCAGTAATGAGACTTTAAGAAGAAGGTGAACCTAACTGGAGAAGGAAATAGTGAGTTGGAAGACTGGAGGACAGCAAGAAGAGAGCAATGAAAGCAAAGAAATTTCTTGAAAAGGAATACAAGTACAAATATTAGAATAGTAGGAATTGAAGGAGAGAAAAATTAAAATGAAGAGAAGGAAATTTTTGGAAATACTGGAGATAAATTCAGAATTAATGGGATAATAAGACGTTAATTGAAAGAGTTTCTAGAGTGCTTAAGTAGAAAGTACAAAGTACAAAACCTAAATCTAGATACATGAGAGTAATGTTAGAGAAAATGAATGGAAAAAAAAATCATAGGTAATATACTTAATAAAGATGTGGATGCAATTAAACCTCTGCACGGTACTCAAAGTGATAAGAATTGTCCAGATTCCATTTTTTTAAAAAAAGAAAAAGTGGGAACTACTATAAAAATGACCATTTTAATTCATAAGGTAAGGAGAAAAAATAAAAACAGATAAAGAGTAGATTAGAAGCCTCCAAATATAAAAGGGGTAGATTTTAGTAGGGCCAGAAATAGAGTTTAGCTTATTTTTATCTCAAGGAGGAACTGGAAGTCAAAACCAAAACCAAAAATACGTAATTTTATATCAGCTAAATATGTATATTTAGAATGTTAAGTAAACTACATATAGTTCATATTTCAAAGTGAGGGCCTTTTCAGTTGGTTTCAGTTAACCTTTTGCTTTCTTTTTTTTTTAATAGTCAAACACATTCCAGGTAGTGTTAGACATAAACATAAACTTATACTTGCAGAATAGAGTGTATATTTTAGAGCAGACAGATGTTTTTGGGAGCCTGTAGGGGCTTATTTCTGCATCTGCTGTCTCCAATGCTTATCCCCTTCTTTCCTGAACCCATTTCAGCCAAGACTTTCCTCTACAAATGCACATAAACTGTTCTGTCCAAGATACTAATAACAACCTCTATTTTACTAATGTAATGTCAGCCTTCAACTCATCTTACTAGACTTGTGAGTAGTACTCAACACCCTTAATCATCCCTCCTTTTTGAAACACAGGCTTCACTTGGTATCCAAGACACACACTCTTGTGGGTTTCCATCCCCCCACCTTACTAGTCACCCCTTCTCAGTCTCCTCCACTGGATCCTCTTCCTTTAAGCAAACTCGCCCTGTTGATGTGCCACTTGGGGCATAATCCCTTGACCTTTTCTTTATCCATACGCGCCATCTCTGTGAACTCATTCATTCTGACCTGCTGGTGACTCCTGAGTTGAGACCTCCAGGACCAAATAGTGCCCTCACTCTCTGACCCACATTTTAAATGACACTGATACTCATCATTTAATCTCTTGCTCCCATGTGTGCTTACACTGTCCCCTCCACCTGAAAGGCCCTAACCATTTTCCTGATTAACATATAGGACTGCTCCCTGGTTTCTTTTTCCCCACGGTGTGTATCAATCTCCTTCTGCCTTAGATGCCTTGCTATGGGCTGACTTGTGGCCCCCTAAAATTCTTTTGTTGAAGCCCTAACTCCCAATGGGATTATAAGAAAGTAATAAGATTAAATAAGGTCATAGTATTGGGGCTGTAATCCAATAGAAGTGCTTATAAGAAGAAGAAAGATCAGGGTCTGTCTGTCTCTTTTCTCTCTTCCATGTGAGGACACAGCCAGAAGGCAGTCATCTGCAAGTCAGGAAGAGAATTTGAACCCTGTCAGAAACTAGATGTTGGATTTTCTAGCCTCTAGAGCTGTGAGAAAATTAATTTCTGTTGTTTAATCCACCCAGTCTCCAGTATTTTGTTCATGGCAGCTTGAGTTGACTAATACATGTCTTTCCAGGGGCCTGGCAGCTTCCTTTGCTTTACTCTATCAAAACTTTTAGCCCACTGTAACATAATTGTTTATCTACCTCTCATTCTCGCCCAAATAAATTGTGACATATTAAAGTCCATGTTTTGTCCATGTTTGTTTTCTGACAATCAGAGTAACTAATGTACTTTTGCCACTGAGTTGACTTAAATGCTAGACCTGGAAGAGGGGCTATTTCGTGAAAGTTTAGGTCTGATCTAATTCCTTACTAGATAGAAAGTTAAATCTTACATAGAGGTGGACCTTAGCAAAACCAATGAGAAGGATATTTCCTTCTTTTTTTTTTGTATTTATTAATAATTTCAGTGAATATCCATTCAAGAACCTAGAGTTCTGGCTTAAAAAAAAAAATGGGAAGGAAATATCCTCTGGAAAAAAAGTAAAGGACAACTCTTGCTAATTAATTAACTCCTGGGAGAGACAGGATTTTGAATATGTGGGTATTCTAAAGGGCCCATACAGAAAAAGGGGTGTCAAATACCACTCCCACAGAGAAGAATTTAGGCATTTATTTATTCTGCTGTTCAGTAATTAACAGGTAAGTACCAAGCTCTAGACAATGAGTTAAAATTTGAGAATACAATATTGAATAAAATGGACACAGCATCTAGTCTCATGGAAGTCACAATATTTGGTCTGAATACTTATTTACCTTTTATTTTGCTCATGTAAATTTTGGAGAATACTCAGAAAATACGATTTTTATTGCCAGCACAATTGTTATAAAAATGTCATTCTGACAATAGTTATCAATAGGTTTAGCTATTTCTTAAAATGAGTTTAAGATAATAAGCCATTACAAGTACCAGGATGAAGGCACATCTGCTGCCTTCTTTGGAAGAGACATGTCTTTTGATCTTTGTATTGCTACTGCATATCACAGTGGCTGGCATATAGGCAGTGTTGAATATGTGTTGAAATAAACTGTCATCCTATTTCTTATAGCTAGAGACTACACATTCAATTTATGTAACAGTGATGGCAACTTATTTATATATAAATTGGAAGGAAATAGTTTTCAAATATAACCGTATTTCATATCTGGAAAAAATAACAATCAGAAAACCTATTTTGGATTTAAGTTAAAATACTTTCAAAGAGGTCAGCTATCTAATGTGTCTTTTTCACAACTGTTTTAACTGGAGTTAAGATGCCATTGTCTTATTCATGCCTAGCAGTCAATTATTATAATAACTATTTGTGGACTGACTCAGTGATTTTAGGTATTTTTCAGAATCATGGTTATTTTATAAAAAGCCTTTGACATTCAGTAGACTTCACGCTAAATTCTGATATTTCAAGACTGAAAGTGACTTGAATATTTTTTGAATTCATTCACTTCTTTCTCAGATCACCTCTATCTGGCTCTAAGCCACTCTCTCTCTGCCTTCCTTCTTATCCATCTTCAGCAACACAGCAAAAGTGACCCTCCAAATAAGCACATATGATCTGGATATTTATCTCCAAAATCTTCATGGATTTCCATTGCTTAAAAGACAAAAACCCAAATGACTAACATTGTCCGCAAAATACACAGAATTTGTCCTCAGTCTTTATACTACAATCACACCTAAAATTCTGCTCCCACCTCATTACACTCTATCAAATATTTTTCCTTTCTTTTAACTTCTCAGTTGCTTTACTTTTTAGAAACTTTGAAAATTTGTTTCCTTTCTGTAGAACACAGTACCTTCCAGTTTCTGTTCAGCTAACCTGTTGTCTGTCTTTAAATTCAGCTCAAATATCATTTCCTCCAGAATGCTTTCCTTCATTGTGCTCCACCTCCAAAGCTAGATTGGGTTCTGTTATCATACACTTTCATAGCTTCTTTATATTTCCTTCATAGGATTAACCTTAGATTGTAATTACATAATTTCTCAATGTGTTTAATATTTATCTGCCCTTCTACACAACATGGATCATATTTCTAGTTTCTATCACAATACTGTTCTGTAGAAAAATTCATGTATTTTTTAAATGAATGGAGCAGCAAGAATCACTGGCACAGAAAATCAAAGTTACATCCAGGGAGTAGATGAGTCCCTCTAGAATGTGACAATTGCAAAGAGAAAAGAGGATGTTAAATTGTGTTTGCTAATCCCAGAGTAAAGCAGTATGAATTAACAGTAGGAAGAAACGTGTTCACTACCCAGGAGAATCATAATGATTCTATTTAAGATTTGTATGTGATAAAACCTTTAAAACAACAAAACTTTGTGACACAAAAGAAATATGTAAACATAGATGATATTTATTGAGATTTTGCTGTACTGGGTACTTAACATTTATAATAGCAGAAAATCCTTTCAATGACCCTGTAAGATAGGTACTGTCTGGCAAATGAATGTAATAAAGAGCCTAAGCGGCAGAACTGGGGTTTGAAAACCTAGACAGTCTAATTCCAAAGTAGATGGGGAAACTATACTATTGGGCTAATTTGCTCACGTAGAAAACCACAGTTTAAAGCCCCCATATTTTATTATATTTTTTCCTTTTTTAATTAAAGTATAGTTGATTTACAATGTGCCAATTTCTGCTGTACAGCAAAGTGACCCAATCATACACACACACACACACACACACACACATATATCATATATGCATATACATACATACATACACATTCCTTTTCTTCTATTACCTTCCATCATGGTCTCTCCCAAGAGACTGGATATAGTTCCCTGTGCTATACAATAGGACTCTGTTGTCTATTCATTCTACATATAACCGTTTGCATTTACTAACCCCACACTCCCACTCCATCCCAGTGCCCCCCCCTTAGCAACCTCAAATCTATTCTCTGTCTGTGAGTCTGTTTGTTTTGTAGATAGGTTCATTTGTGCCATATTTTAGATTCCACATATAAATAATATCTCATGGTATTGGTCTTTCTCTTTCTGACTTACTTTACTTAGTATGTTTATCTCTAGTTGTACCCCATATTTTATCAATTGCACAAATATTGTGAGAATATACTAGGACCAGGTACCCTGTAGGCCCTGAGGACTGAGGAGTGATCAAGAGCAACAACTTTACTACTCTCATGTTGCCTGTCTTCTAGCAGGAAAGGCAGGTGATAAACTCAAACAAGTAAAAAAGATAATTTCAGATATCGATCTTTATAAATAAAATATAGAATTTTTCTGAGTGTGTTACTGGAGCAAGGTCTTGAGTTTAGATTGGATGATCAAGGTAGGAATCTCTGAGGTGATAGCCTTTGAGCTGAGACTGGAATGACAAGAAGGATCTTATAAGTAAAGGTATGGGGAGAGGAGGGATTTACAGAAGTTTTGGCAAATGAGGAAAGACAGGGACATTCAGAGTCACAAAGAATACCCCTGTGGCTAGAGGAGACTTTGCAAGAGGAGGGTCATAAGGTGCTTGGTCTTAGAGCTGGGCAAGGACAAGCCTACAGAGGGCATTTAAGGTTTTGTAAGAAGTGTGGATCATATTCTAAATTTGATGGAAGGTAATCCAGTTTAATGCAAAAAAGTCACAGGATATGGTTTTAATTTTGACTTCATTGTCCAGTGATATAATTTCCACTGGTACAACTGTGTTGTTATAACTTTAAAATATTAAATCTAATTTTATAAATCTTCAACTTGAAGTGATTGAAACTGGCTATGAATTGATCATTTTTAGGGTCCTTGGCCATTTGTGCCTGGAAGGACTTTTCCTGGGAGAGGTAAGTCCTTGGAAACCTGAAAAGATCCTGAGGATCGTGCCTAAAAAATGTTAACAATAAACAATGCTACAAATAGTGTAAAAAATAAGTGAGTACTAAAATCTAAGTAAATACTAACTCCACTCTGAACAAAATTATTTCCTTTCCACGTATCCTGAATCTACATTGATAAAAGTCCTGTAACTGTCCCAGGCTCTCAGCTACATACTGTTAAATTTTGATCCTAAACTACATTTTATCTCCAGTCAAAGAAACTGCCATTGTTAGAGACACCGTGATAGACTTGATAATAAAAGATAAACGTTCCACCATGGAAGGAAAAGTACTCTTTAACTTAGAAATGGCAGGAAAAAAGTATTCTCTAGATTTCTTATTTTACAGTTTCTTTCAGTTAATGAAAAAAATGACAAATTCCCCATGAAGTTTTGAAACAGCTAAAAGTGGAAAGCAACATTAGCTAATGCAATAAAATATAATATATGATTAATTATTGAGCACACATTCCTGAATTAGACACTACTAGAGCTTAGGGACATGAGCAACTTCACTGAGGGAGAAAATTGAATTTACCAGGCATAAGTTCCCTCTGGTTTCATGACTCAAACTTGACTATAATAATAATATAATAGCCATCATTTATTAAGTGCATACTATATGTCCAGCACTGGGAAGTGATTTACATGTATTATCACATTTGTTCTTGGGAAGAACCCTTCGAAGCAGATATTATTTTCATTTTGTAGATGAGGACATTGGGGCTCACCCAGGTTAGGTCATTTGCCCACGTACTTACTCCCAGCAAGTAGCAGAGTTGAATTCACACCCAGTCTGTGGAACTTGGAAGCTCTGCACCTATGGCTTCCTTTCAATGTTTGAATTTCTGGCTACTTCAAATGCACCTTTTACCAGGTCTATTGCTATTATTGTTTCTGTGTATTCCAGAATTGTAATATATGTATCTGTTTTAAGACAAAATTCAACCAAGCTTGGTACTCTACAGAAAAATTATGTAATTACTTGTATGTCATTTATTTTAAATAAATGATCTTCAATACCAGTTTCATTGATCATTGGTTCTACGATCTTGGGAAAATTAATTAACCCACCCAGGCCTCAGTTTCCTCATCTTCAAAAATGGAGGTAATATAGTATCTATACCACAAGATCGAGATCATTGTGAAACAAAGTAATGTATTTCATTGATAGCACTAATAATAGTTACTGGTGTACCATAAGGATCCATAAATGTTAGCAATTTATATAATTTACTGATGTAATTTTATTAACAGCCTGAAATCTATATACTAATAAAGTACTCCAAATATTTAGTGTGAAAATCCTGAAGCTTCAATGGATAATTTCATTAATGAAAACAAATACCTTAATTCATACTGGTGTATATTTTAGCTTTTCCTAATGTTTCCTTTTTCTTTTTTAACTTCTCCCTACTTTCTCCACTATATTCTTCTGAATGTATACTCTTCTTTTTTAAACAAACTGACTCTAAAATAAATTAAATGAAATATGTATAATATTGAAGTCCTGTCCATAAGGCAGGGAATTTTTCTCTTCCTCTCTCTCTTCTCTCAGTGATGAGAAATCCGTGAGCTGCAAATGTGAAAAATAATTAAAAGTTGTATATGCTTGCCATCCCAATGCAAGTTAGCAGGCTGATCCTCTTGTCATAAAGATAATCTATTTTCTTCTGTGTTAATAGAATGATATTCAGCAATGGGAGGGGATAATACCTGTTCACTTTCTGCTATTCAAGCTTCCCTGGTAAAATATCCCATCAAAAAATTTGACACACTGGAGTATCCCTGAGGAGAATTATCTGCTCATGCAGATGAAAAACTTGAGAAAGTGAGAATCTTGAAGAACTTCACGTTGAAAAAGAAAGACTTTGAATGTTTGAAAAGCTGTCATAAGTAAGAGGGATCAATAAGAACTTCCATGGTGGCTTCATAGGGTAAACTTGGAACAAAGGCATGGAAGGGTATAAGGAAAGCATATTTTAGACCAAAGCTAGCACTGAAAATTGCCTTAATACATGGAATGGGCTGCACTGTGAGAAAATCACTTCATAGAAATGTTCATTGTCACTAAAGTTTTTCAAGGAGAGGCACTGAATCTCTCTGTGGGAGGTATAGTATAAGAGACTTCAGTATCTGGCTGAAGACTGGGCTCTGTCAGTATTTCTTAACTTCTAATTTAGTGTTCAAAACAGTGTGTATACAAAATGTAAACTAGAAAGGCAATGCATTTAATTTTATGTAAAGATAAATACCTCACTTAAAAGAATATTCTTTATTCTAACATATTTTCCTTTCTTTTTTAGTTGTATAATGTTATTATTATTGTTGGTTAAAACTGTGATATAAAATTTCCCAAGGATAAACCCTGGCCAAATGTGCTAGCACCTGTGTAGTCTTGGACAATTATACACCATTTGGGCCTCAATATTCTCAACTGCAAAATGAAGAGACTATACTAACCATTTAGGCTATTCTACGGATGGAAAGAGATGATGCCCCAAATGTGCTCTGAAGATAGTACATAGTAAGTGCTCATTAAATGCCTGCCTCTCCAGTGAAAATATTTACTTTTAAGAAATTATAGTTTAGCAGAAGGAATTTTTCACAGGATGATTTTATTTATATATTTAACTATTAAAGAGATGATACACTCATATGATCTAAGATTCAAAAAGTTCTAAAAGGTCCCATCCTTGATTCGAGCTGCCACAAATTTCTTTTCTCTGAAGGCACCCACTGACATCATACTTTTTCTCATAGAGTTTCGGAGATATTTTATGTAAATGCAAGCAAATACATACAGGATTTCTGCTCTTTTTGCACAGCTGGTTGCATACAATATCCACTGTTCTAGAATGTCTCTTTAAAATAATATAGCCTGCTCATCATTTCACAACAGTATTGAAAAGGTTCATCATTGATTTTATGTATTCTATGTATTGCATTCTATTATCAAATCACATTAATTTCTAGGTAGTCTTCTAGGTATTTAAGTTTCTTTCAATATTTTGCTACAAAAATCAATGTGCAGCAATCAATCTTATACATTGGTAATTTTATACTTATGTGACATTTATAGATAAAATTTCTAGAACCAGAATTTCTGAATAAACACGTATCAATGTGTGTAATTTTGATAGATTTTGCCATGTTATCCCTGTAGGTATCATATCAATGAAAATTTCTGGCAGTATATCCAAGTCCCTGTTGCCTCTCCTCTTCTTTAGCATGTTATCCTGTTTGATTTTTGCTTATGTAGTAGTGAAAAATGGTATTTCAGTATATGCTTAATTTATATTTCTTTTATGAATGAAATCAAGTCAATTTTTTTTCATGTATGTGTATTAGGTAGAATTCTAAATACGTCACCCTAAAATTCTCATTCCTGTCATAAAGGTAACCTAATTAAACATTAATTTAGGTACTGTGGTAGAAAGACTTGGTGGATATAATTAAAGTTACTAATCAATTGACTTTTAAAAAGGGAGATTATCCTAGATTATCTGGGTAGACCCAATTTAGTCACACAAGTCCTTGAAAAAAGAAGAAGACAGAAGAGTCTGTCAGAGAAATGCAGGCAAAGAGGCAGGAGGGAGGAGAGGAGGTTAGAATTGAAGCATGAGAAGGACTCAACCTGCCATTGCTGGCTTTGATAATAGAAGAAGAGGGCATGAACCAAGGAATATAGAGTTAGAAGCTGAGAACAACCCCTAGCTCATAGTCAGCAAGAAAATGGACACGTTGGTCCTATAACCTCATGGAGATAAACTCTGACAATTACCTGATTCTTCTGGAAGCTTCAGAAGGCTACACTGCAAAGAGTGAATTTCAGTGTACAGTAAAATTTACCTCAGTAAAAACAAAAGAAGGGAAAATAACATATATGCTTAAGATTAGAAAGTAACAGAATATTTTTTATGACACTCAAGGAGAGAAATATGAGAATCGGATTTTTCTATCCTTCAAATGCAAGGCCTTCAACAGCCAATCAAACGAAATTCTGAATAAGATAGAAATCTGGCAATATCATTCCCGTGAGCTCTTCCTCAGCAATCTACAGAGAATGAACTTCTGCACTACAAAACAACTAGAGATATTCCATCATAAGGTCCAAGAGGGCACAAATTAAATATTTAACTGTGGAACCAAGAGAAATAGATAAAAATAGATCTTAACAAAACAGTATGTAAATGTAACATATTCTAAGAAAAGAGATACTCCATAAACTAACAAAAAATATGAGAAGGGAGGAAATTAATGGAAAGTAAAATTAGGTCCTTGATATCATCATAGCTATTAATAGGGAGTCTAATAGCATATCTTGAAATTCACAAATCAATCAGAAGTTAAGTACACTTAGTAATGAAAATATCAAAGTTAAAATTATACCAGTGAGGTACCGCTTCACACCAGTCAGAATGGCCATTATTAATAAGTCCACAAATAACAAATGCTAGAGAGGGTGTGGAGAAAAGGGAACCTTCCTACACTGTTGTGGGAATGTAAACTGGTACAAACACTATGGAAAACAGTATGGAGGTACCTCAGAACACTAAATATAGAACTACGACATGACCCATTGATCCCATTCTTGGGCATATATCTGCACAAAACTTTTCTTGAAAAAGACACATGCACCCATTTGGTCATTGCAGCACTATTTACAATAGCCAAGACACGGAAACAACCTGAAGGTCCATTGACAGATGAATGGAATAAGAAGCTGTGGTATATATACACAACAGAATACTACTCAGCCATAAAAAGAACAAAATAACACCAACTGCAGCAACATGGATGGAACCAGAGACTCTCATACTAAGTGAAATAAGTCAGAAAGATAAAGACAAATATCACATGGTATCACTTATATCTGAAGTCTAATATATAGCACAAATGAACCTTTCCACAGAAAATAAAAACATGGACTTGCAGAAAAGACTTGTGGTTGCCAAGGGGTTCTGGTTGCCAAGGGGGAGGGGGAGGGAGTGTAATGGACTGGTAATATGGGGTTAATAGACATAAACTACTGCCTTTGGAATAGATAAGCAATGAGATCCTGCTGTATAGCACTAGGAACTATATCTAGTAACTTATGTTGGAGCATAATAATGTAAGAAAAAGAATATATATATGTATGCATGACTGGGTCATTTTGCTGTACAGTAGAAAAATGACAGAACACTGTAAACCAGCTATAATGGGAAAAATCGTTTAAATGTAAAACAAACAAACAAAACAGTGATTAAAATTAGAGAATGAGAACAAGGAAAGAAGAGAAATGGAGAAAGAAAACAAGTATTGCCTAATTTCAATTTTTCTCATAGTAAAAACTAAGTTTTCAAAGAAATAGGTGGCTAAAAGTGTTATGTAAATTACTAGCATGAAGGTAATTATTAAAGCTAAAATATCTACCTTCTAAGTATCAAAAGAAATAAAAGCATAGCGAAATGAAATAGTAAAAGACATTAAAGAAAATAACATGAAATAATATTGTAGAACTAAGACTAAATCTATCAGTCACATCAGTAATGCAAGCTCACTGCACATATTACAAGGAATTTTTTTTTTTAGTTTGGCTAACAAAGCAAGATCTAACTCAGGACTATGTAAAGGGATAGACACAAAGAAATTTAGACGGTTAAAATGAAAAGAACTGGGAAAGAAATAACAGGTAATTGTAAGTACAATGAAAACGTAAGTCATGATGTTAACAACAGATAAAATAGAAATCATAGCGCTATGCCAATTTTATATGTAGAAGGAACCTCTTATTTCAGATAATTTAAGCTACTTGGGAGGAACCCAAATCTATATAAAGAAAGCAGAATGACTAAATGAATTTCCTTGCAACTTTCTCTCAGCTTCAACAATTATCGACATTCTCTCATTTGTATTTTATCTGTCCTTACATCCACTCCCCAATTCTCACTTTATTATTCATTATCGACTGTATTTTTAATTAATACATACATATGCATTTAAATTCACAAATATTGACTATATACCTGTGACAAAGAGGATACACCTCTTTAACTCACATCACATCAAGATATAAAATATTTCTATCATTCCATAAAGTTCTCTTATGTTTTTTAAAATCAACATACCCCCTAAGCCCCATAGGAAACCACTATTTCAATTATACATATATAATTAGGTTAGGTTTGCCTATCCTACAATTCATGTACATTAAATAATATATGGTATCATACTTCCAGCTTCTTCCATTCAGTCTAGTATCTGTGATACTTCATTTATGATATTGGACATACTAGTAATTTGTTCTTTTGATGGCTTAGTATCATTTCACAGAGTGAATATCCTTGTATACCCCTTTTTGGTGAATATGTATTTGGATTGTTTCAGGCTTCTTGTTATTATGAATGAAAGTGGTGTAACCATTCCTTTCCAAAAGAATATTTTTAATGGGCATGTTTTCATTTCTGTTGGACAAGCAACCAGAAGTAGAATTTCTATGTCTATGGTACATATATGTTTATCTTTATTGGAAACTATAAAACCTTCTTCCAAAGTGGTTGGATCATTCACATTCACACTAGCAATGTATAAGGGTTTGGATGCTCCATCCTCTTAGTGTCTTAGTGTTTGGAGTTGTCCCTCTTAATTTTTGCCACCCCAATGTGTGTGCAGTGGTATCTGATTGAGATTGCAACTTTTATTTTCCTGATAACTAATAATTCTGGGTATTTCTCATATGCCAGATTAATAATTATTTTTACATATTTATTCTGTCTACAGCTATATTTTTTCTTCAGGGGCTCAATCATGTATCTATCAAGTCTTATATATTACTATATTTATAAAACAGATGGGTAACAAGGACCTACTGTTTAGCACAGGGAAATTTATTCAATACTGTGTAATAGCCTACATGGGAAAAGAATCTGCAAAGGAATGGATCTATGTATATGTATAACAAATTTACTTTGCTGTGCACCTGAAATTAACACAACTTTCTAAGTCAACTATATTCCAATAAAATTTTTTAAAATAATGGCAAAAAATTATATTCATTTCAATTTCTATTTTCCTAATTTGATTTCTTTCTAAAGTTCTACTAACTCATATTTTACATCCTCTTCTCTTATTGGCATATTCTCCTTAAACTATTACATCTTTTCTTTGTATTCTTATTTTGCAAGGAGAAATACTTCAGTAACTTATTTTATGTCTTTTTTTTTTTTATCATTTTTGGGCCACACCCATGGCATATGGAGGTTCCCAGGCTAGGCGCTGAATTGGAGCTGTAGCTGCCAGCCTACACCACAGCCACAAATGCAGGATCCCAGCCGCATCTGGACCTACACCACAGCTCACAGTAACACAGGATGCTTAACCCACTGAGCGAGACCAGAGATTGAACCTGCGTCCTCATGGGTTCATTAACCCCTGAGCCACAACAGGAACTCCCCAGTATCTTTTTTAATGATAGCAAAATACCTAGTCTCCATTTTAATATATTTCATGAAACAACTTTCTTGTGAAAGATTGCTGCTTTTTGGTTATTTTCTTTTTGATTCTTTTAGCATAGTTTTGAGTCTTATATTTGTATCAATCATATTTGAGTTATATTTTGAGTACTTAATTTTTAAGTTGTTGTGTATTTTCTCTATCATTTATTTGTAGGGATTCATGATGAGAAATTGGAATTTGCCTGAATCTTCCTTAGATCAGGATTAATTTTCTTGAGCCAATGTGGATAACTGTGACAGTTCTCTTTGTCTCTGTCTGTCTCTGTCTGTCTCTATATTTCCAGGAGACAGACTACTTCTTTCAACTATAGCATATCGTTCAGCCTCCCTATAAGACAGAACTGAGATCATGAGAGTTTGTACTGTTGATGTAGCCACTTCTGATTCTGCAAACAGGTAATTAGATGTTTACTTTAGAAAATGGCTCCAGAAATTTTCTGAAATTGAGAAGTACTATGAAGTTCTGAAATCTGTAGCTTCCATGTTCTCTGTCATACCCCTGTTCTACTGCCAATGTTCTTGGAAACTTCTCATCTACTCCAAAATTTGGGGTTCCATCTGTCTCCTGGTTTTACTGAAAGCAAATATTGTACTGCTGTTTTCTGGTCTCCTTCCTGCTTTCTGAATGATTTCTAAGAAAAAACAGGAAGATGCTAACTTTAGCTGTCATTTTCGAACAGGCAGCAATATATATATATATATTTTTTGTCTTTTTGCCTTTATGTAAAGCCGCACCCGTGGCATATGAGGTTCCCAGGCTAGGGGTCTAACAGGAGCTGTAGCTGCCGGCCTTTGCCACAGCCACAGCAACGCGGGATCCGAGCCGCGTCTGCAACCTACACCACAGCTCATGGCAATGGCGGATCCTTAACCCACTGAGCAAGGCCAGGGATCGAACCCGCAACCTCATCGTTCTTAGTTGGATTCATTAAGCACTGAGCCACAAAGGGAAGTCCCAGCAATATTTTTTAAGATCCTTTTTTTCACTATATAAAAATTCTATGTCAGTGTCCTTCCTCTTTTTCCCTAGTTATTTTGTTTTCTAAAAAATGTAGTTATATTTTTCAAATGTTGCTGGTTCGTGAAATTCAAAAGCCTGAAAAACACTGGCTAAGACAATTTATAGAATTCTTTCCAGTTTTAATTTCCATTTTTCCAGTGGTGAGGATGATCTGTTTTCCTTCCCACCAGTGGGGAGAAATGAATACAAGCTGCCATTTGTCATAACAAAGATGCTTTCTGGGGGCTGAGCCATGGCTTGGTGAAGAATTCCTTCTGCTTGGCTCCTAAAGGCTCAAAGCCTGGCGGAGTCTATAGGCAAGAGACAGTGTTGCTATTGTCTGTCTGTATAATCCTTGGCAAGAATTTAGTTGTATTTATTTGAAGTAGCAGAACAAGCTTCTTCACCAGAGGCCACACAAACTGCCTGAGCATTCAATTCATTCATTAGGCAAATTACATATGGATATTTTGGGAGTGTGAACGAGTGTGTGTGTATGTGAGTGTGTGCATGCTGGTGATCACTAGTGAGCCCTTCTCCCTCTGATATTTGATGTTACTGATTCACATAAAACATGGGTTATGCATTTTAGCAAATCCAATATTTTAAAAATCAATATTTATAAGGATCATTCGACAGAAGGATTTATTTGTAAGTGGCTTCAAATGACAAACTTCTTCAGTGCATTCCAAATGTGTTGGATTATTGCCTGTACCCGCCTGTCAATTTTACTAGCAAAACTTTAAGAACGTATGGGATGTATAGTGTGTGGTACACACAAATGTATATTTGGGTACCTCTAGTGTTTAGGAGCCCCTAAGTACTGCTTACAACTATTTGATAGAAGCTAAGTTACTTCTGACTTGAGCTAAGAACAATCAGAATATATACCAAAGGGCTGCCTTCCTTAGCTTTCAAGTAATCTCATCAATAATCAAAATGAATACATGATCCAGGAGTATGAATGGACAGTGTCATATTAAAAGGTGTTTAAAGAAGGGTAGTACCTTGCTGCTGTTTTATCAGCAACCATGAAAGATGAGAGATGAACTTAGTTTTGCTAAACATCCAGAAACTAGTTGCTAAGATATTCTGCAAGAACGACCCAAATTAAGCAAATTCTAGAAGGATTTCTCTACACACTTTCCCCAAAATTTGCTATATACGATAGATGATATACCTTTCCAGATACAGAACGCTAATATATGTTCTCCTGTGCATATCTTTCATAGTATCGGAGAAAAGTCAAAGAAAAAAAAATTACAATTTACTTGCTAAGAGCGTGCTCTGTTTCCAGAATTTTTGTATTTGTTATCTCTAAAAGCTCAGGCATTTAATACAGTGCAGAGAAGAATTCAGGTAGTATATATTAAAAGGCCCTTTTTGTCTCTATTCTACTATTGTCTCAAGAGAGATAGAACAAGTCATTTGAAGTTTCAACGTCAACACAGGAATACAGCAAAGAGATCCAGATGGGTTTGAGGGATGATGCAACCAAAATGTCTATAAAGTCCCCATTGCTGGCTTTGTGTCTTAAGCTGTAGTCAATATAAGCATAATTTAATCAGAAATGTTAATTTGTTAAATCCCAGATTTAATTTGTTAAATCCCAGACAGAAAATCCCCGATACATCCTATGCCTTTCTTTTCTTACTTCTGCATACACTCAAGGTCTAAGGTTGTTTTCTTTTCCTCATTAAACACTTTTCTACGCTTTACATATTTTCTCCACTCCATTTGAGAGTAAGTTATGCCTATGGAGTAAGTTATGATCAAATGAGCAT
Organism: Catagonus wagneri; assembly: GCA_004024745.2. NCBI lineage: Eukaryota > Metazoa > Chordata > Mammalia > Artiodactyla > Tayassuidae > Catagonus > Catagonus wagneri. Next base: position 3,637,370 of record PVHT021183619.1, on the reverse strand, counting down.
CTCTCGATTCATTTGTGACTTGAAAACCAGCATATGAACATTTCAATTTTCACTTTCAGTGGGAAAGCAGGGGCAAGGAGGTGACAGTTCCTTTCTAACTGGTTTTGCAACCCATCTAGCTATCTACGACTTTGCTCAGGCTTCCCAGATTTAATAAAAGATTGTTCTGGCCAAATACACATTCTTTTTCTTCCTTTTTCTTTTTAAATCAGATCTTCTCCCATGGAAACTAAGCTATTTTGGCCCTGTTTACAATTTATCACCTCTCAGCCATCTCTGATGCTCCAAAGTAGGTCAAAGGGGACTGTGACTTCCTTCTATAGCTGCATGGTGAAGCAAGTTCTTCTCCTAAGAGTTTGGAATCTTGAATGGAAAAGCAACAACTAATCCACCTTAATGCCAGTTCTCTTCATGGGAATTTTAGGAACTTCCATAGCTGAGACCCCTCAAAGTACATAAGTTTATATTCCTCCAGGAATTTAGCTCAGTATTTTTTTAAATTCCAGGAGCTATCCAAACTTGCTTCCGATATATCCTTTTTTGGTGGTATAAGTCAGTCATTATCTATTTTAATTACTTGCAAACAAATATGTCTACAGTAATAGATTATCTGATTCTTGACATGGTTTCCTACCTTGCTAGGTGGAACAAAACAGCACAAAGGCAACTTTCTTTCCTTTTTACTATCCTCCTTTAGAGCCCCAGGTCTACAGTTAATCCTAAACCTCAATTTCATGATACATTTATCCTGACTCCTATTGTGTCTCAAAGACCAAATGACCCTCCCAAGGAGAAAGCTTCACATCTCAAATGGCAGCTTTGATAGTGCTGTCTCTTTAATAAAGCCCACAACTGGAAAGGACCTAGGGCAAGAAGGGGCTTTTATAATTCCTCCCTGCCTCCTCCTGGGAGGTTCGGCTCTTTCAGGTTCTGTTACAGCTTAGACAGGAAGAAAGATGGTGAAAATGTATTATCCTTCCAAGCTTTTTCCTTTTTCTGACAGCCTGCTTGTGGAGTTCCTGCCTGTGAAAGAAGGTTTATGGATAAAAGGATAGAGACAATACTATTCAATGATTTCCTAGTCCCTTAAAAAAAATCAGTCACCTCATCATTGTGTTAGACCTTATATGCAATAGCACTAAGACATTAAGATACATTGACTGCAGCCCAGTCAATGATATAATTCTCAACTACCTCTCACCTCTTGGCATTTGAAAGGTTCATCTTATTCCCATTTTATTGGTTTGATAAGCTTCCATTCCAGGTTGTATCTTCTTCCCTCATTTATCTGTATCTTGGCTTTCTCCAGCCCTTGGCTGGGCTTTCCTCCTCACTGATGCTATTTTCAGTTTCTTTCTTTGTGGAGTCAAAGTGGCTTCCAGAAGCCCCAGGTTTATATTTTCATAGGTAAAGACTAGCACAAAGAGGTATTCTCTGATATTAATACTTTGACCTAAATCTTGGGCTTGAACTTCATTGTCCCAAGTGGAATTCTATGTCCATCTCTGACCCAATGACTGTTGGAAATGACAGACTATGCTCTATGTCATATTATCTTCCCAGGAGAAGGGATTAGGGTTAGTTCATTTCATGAGTTGAGTGGAAGATACTGTCATCATAAGAGGGGAAATTAGATCCAAAATAGGCCAAAAAAAAAAAAAATCAAGCAAGTAGTGTTTGTGGTATGGGTGGGTAATTACAGCAAATTCTTTCTTTTAGGGGAAAAATGTTTTGATGCACCAAACTAAAATTCCAGGGATAGAAGCATAGCTTGCCATGGTTGTTAAAATTGCTTTTATTAATAATATGCCTCTGTGTTTGTATAAACACACTCAGACACACACATCTATCTTACCAGTTTTCTATAAGTCTATATCATATGTACATATGCATATATTATATGTACACATACATTATATTAAACATAAAACATGTATAATATCTATGGTTTACTTAAGTGATTAATCCATCCTCTACCTATTTCTCCAGTGTAAGACTTGTACATGTATCAGACAAGTGACTAAATTTTAATCTGTTGTTATAATTCAGATACACCATGTGTTGTTTTTTAACCCACTCTAAGAAATCATCACCAGATACGGCAGCATTGTATTGTTTATACGGTCTGTGTTTAAAATATCTAAAAAAAGGTATACACTTAAGTACGTAATATATACAAACACAAATGTGCATATGTGTGTGTATATACATGTTATGTTTATGTAAGTTGTGCATGTTTATAGGTGCACAAACATACATGTGTGTGTACATGTCCTTCATGCATGCGTGTGTGTGTGTAGTCAAAGAAATCAAATTATGGGACAGATACTAGAGGAAAAGGTTTGGTGTTTCCTTTACATTAGCAAGCATTTGCAAATCACTGCTTGACTAGATCACCCTCAACTTCATCTCTAAACATTTTGTTTACCTGTAGCTAACCAGATTGTTAAGAATCTACCAAAAATATCTTCGTTTTCCAGTCAACTTGCTTCTCAATCATTCATTTGCCAACATGTCAAATAATCTTAAGATACTTTTGGGATCACCACCCACAACAAACCAAACTATTTCAGCCTTTGTGTCACTTATTACCAGGAATTAAAAAGAACACTTCCCCCCAGAGATAAAGGAAGACTGCTTCATTTCTCTACTCTTTTCATAAAGCTAGTGAGCCATTGCACTGCACTCCCCCTAAGTTCAAAGCTTATTCCCACACCTCTGTTTTTACAGGAAGCTTCCTTTGAGGAGGATCTGTAATCTCAGATACCATCAGACTTTACTCACTTCACAAAGGCAGTACTTTATAGCTCTCTGGGAGCTCAGTTGGCTGCCTTGGAGCCAACTTAAGAATTTCTTGAGGGCCTAACTCTTTTTTTTCTGGTCCATTTTTAATCCTCAATCATGAAATTGGGTTGCCTAGTAGATATTCATCAAAAAGGACTTTAAGACAAAAAGGTGAGGTTTTGTAATCTTACTACTCTTAAGAGTCTTTTTCAGCCTATTCAATTACCCTTGGAATCTTATCCACTCTGGTTCTCAAAACTTTGTTTTCTGCTAAGGAATTAGTGTTCTAATTCCTGATGCTGAACCAAGTACAGTACTTTGAAAATAAAGGACACCAACTGGGTCACTCCACCTTCTGGCGCATAGAGGTACACCTTTCTCCCTTTGCTTTCCCCAGCCCTATGAGTCAAAGAGGAAGTGTCAGGCAAATCTGTCAGGTCCCATAAGGGCTCTCTCAGAGCTGATTTCAATTCTAATCTTTATAGGAGATGAATTTTATTTAATATCTGAATATTACTTTCAACTGCAAGCCTTCATCCCTGGCTTGTTGTATGTTTATGGGCTTTCCGGCATGCCAGAAAAGTTCCACCAAGCCAAGTCACTTGCCAAAGCAGATCACACACTTCTTTGAGCATCACCACACACAGTAGTGGTGCCTTCTTCATTGACCCAATGGGGGTTGCTTCTAACACTTTCCTAAGTCTCTGCAACTGAAAAAAAATAACAGCTGGTAAGGAAGCTGTGGAGTTTTTAACCATCAGCTTTAAGTCTAATCTTTCAACATTCAGAAAAGGAAAGAAAAATTGCAATAATCATGATCATTTCAGATTAATGAATAGAAGGAATCTAAATGAACAGAAAGACACCTGGAATTGAATATTTGGCTAACTCCTCCCAAAACAATTTTGGGTTCAACTTTTTCTCACATCTGGTTAGTTTAAAAAATTTGGAATAAGGGCAGAGTGGGGAGAATTGATGGGATTATCTGGATAAATTATTTTTGCATTTTCTTAATATTAGATATTTAAAAAAATCTCATTTTACTAAACATTACTCTAAGTTTATGATTTGTTTCTCAATAACCTACCCTTATTTAATTCTTTATATTAGCTGAAGAAAGAAGGTAAAATATATGTGGTATGTACTAATATGTTTATACATATAGGTATATATATTTAATATACTCTCCACAGAAACACTTCAGTGTTCAAATTTAGCAAATATTAATGACATTCTGCTTGCTTTCTGCATGCTGTTGTTGGAGGTAGAATGCACAATTTGACATGGTCTTATGATAAGAAGCAAATGGTATGCTGGGAACAACATCAATGTTTGTGATTTCTATTATCACTGCCATTTATATTGGGTTTTACAACATTCACAGACACGTGCACTTTATAAAAACTCAATGAAAGAAACAGTTTTGGTGCTATTTTTAACTCCATTTCACAAATGTGGAAATCAGAGTAATCTGGCCAAGGCCATGTGGTTAGGAAATGGTAGAACTAAGATACAAATGCAGATTTTCTGAATAAAAATTTTATATTTTTTCCATGACATCTCACAACTGGTCAAATAATATAATAGGTCAAGGCCATCAAGTGCCTGAAAATATACACAGATGTGCTACAGCATTTAGATACGAGAAAAAAAAAATCATTGTCTAATAGAGTTTTCTACCATGATACAAATATTCTATATCTGCACCATATGATTTGGTAGCCATTAGTTATTTGACCATTGTTTTACTTGAAATGTGGTTGCTAGTGCAACAGAGGAACTGATTTTTTAATTGTTCTTCTTCTTCTTATTATTATTATTTTGTCTTTTTGCCATATCTAGGGCCGCATGTGGAGGTTCCCAGGCTAGGGGTCTAACAGGAGCTGTAGCTGCCGGCCTTCGCGACAGCAACGCGGGATCTGAGCCGCATCTGTGACCTACACCACAGCTCATGGCAACGCCGGATCCTTAACCCACTGAGCAAGGCCAGGGATCGAACCCACAACCTCATGGTTCCTAGTCTGATTAGTTAACCACTGAGCAACGACGGGAACTCCTGTTCTTAATTTTAATCATTTGAATTTAAATAATCACCTGTAACCAATGGCTTCCATATTATATAGCACAGGTTGTAGATTATTTTCAGAGGAGCATCACTAAATACTTTCCAATTGGGAGCGGTCAAATGAAGATTGTGTTTTAGGATACCAAAGTGACTGTGCTAGAATTTTCTCCCAAGAGACACAGAGAACAGTTTGGTTGAGATTATTCATATCAGTTCAGATCTGAATGGGCAAAGACCTCAAACAGGGGGGGGTGGTAGTAAAAGTGGAAATAGGAGAAATTATGAAGAAGCGGTTTCAGGACTTGAGAGTACTCATTAGCTGTGAGACACAAGCTCCCCTTCTTCAGTGCCTGAGAGACAATGAAATAATTGAAAAAGAAAATAGGTTAATAAGAACAGGCATCTGATTTTGAGGTAAAGACAATTTGTTCTTTTTAATGTATCCTCATAGGATGTGGGGAGAATTCATTAAATGTCAATAAAAGAGTGTATCAACTCTAGAATCCTTTAGACATACAAGACACTGAATTTAAGGTATCTGGTTGGAAAGGTCAGCCCCTGTCAGGGGCAAAGCTAACATTCCATACAGACTTTCCTTACTTCCAGTAGCCTTGTTTAATTTGTGGCATCATTGAATATAGGCTAAAGAATGTCAGGGGAAAAAACAAAGAAAAGGAAAGGAAAAAAAAGAGACTTCACAAAAGAATGGAGTCTTAGCTCACAGTCAATAGACTGATGTAAATTAAGTCTTGAAGCCATGCCTTTCATATCTTGGTTTCATTAACTAGTTTTGAAGTCTGTGACTGAATGATGTTTAGCTTTATTTCCTGTGGTATTACATTCAGGTGGCATTGGTTGAACAATGGCTTTGTACTGGGCACTATTGCAGGCACTGGTATAGATACAGAGCATAATTCTCTGCCCTAAAGAAATCGAGTCTCAGTCTTACTGAGGCTTACGGCAGGAACACAAATCACTGCACTTCAATGATGTGTTGAACTGTGTTGTTCTGTTTGAGTTTAAAGGAAGAAGGGAGATATGACAATTTATGAAGGACGTCAGAAATGGGTTTTTGGAAAATGAAAATTTCGTAAGTTGACACAGGATAGTTAGAGCACTCTCAGACACAGACAAAATATAAAGGATATTCCATGTACTAGATTAATTATGAACCATATTATTACAGTAGAACTATGAAGTGGGTTTGAGAAAACTTAACTAGTCTTTTGAAAGACTAAGCTGGTAATGTAGGTTTGGGGTCATGCTGTGGGGAATCTTGAAGATTAGATACATCCATTTGATAAGTTATTTAGTGAACATCTACTAACTACTGGGTATTCTCCTGAGTGGTAAAGGAAATAATAAACAGATCAATTCACTATCGTGAAGTTTCTATTTTAGTATTAAAGGAAAATAAACAAAAAAAATCATACCAGTGATTAGTTTTAGTTGTGAAATGTTCTTTGAGGAAAATAAAAATGATGTTTAACTACATATCAGGGAAGCTTAGCATCTTCAAAGGATTCAAGGAGGGTATTTCTGAGGAGGTTCATTTAAGCTGAGGCCTGAAAGATGAAGGTATTAATTCAACAAATAGACTTTAAAAAGTTGGACAAAAGATGGTGGGGAGATACAATGATTGTTCCAGACAGAGGAAGTAGCATGTTCAAAGATCTTGGGGCAGGTATAATCTTAATTAGTTCAAGAATCTGAAGAAAGTCTGTTTCGTAGGTGTGTGGTAGTGATGAAAGTGAGTTCTAAGAAAAATCAAGGAAGTGTCTTGTAGCTGTGGCACAGGCCAGCAGCTGCAGCTCTGATTCAACCCCTAGTCTGGGAACTTCAATACACCGCAGGTGTGGCCCTAAAAACAAAAAATAAAATAAAATAAAGAGAAGTAGACCCAGGCCAGATTAGGGCCAGATCATGCAGTGTCCTGTGGTCTACTTAAAGCATTTGACCTTTATTCTAAGAGCAGTAAGAAGCCAATGAATGATGTCTAAAAGCGGTTAACATCAAAATAAGGTTTTAATTTGCAAACATTAATATCTGCTTTATCTAGTTTAAACAGAAAAATTAGTAAACATATAACTAATTTTAAAAGAAAAATAAAGCCATGAATTAGGTTTTTTTTATTTTTTAATTAATTTATTTATTTTTTGTCTTTTTAGGGCTGCACCCATGGCATATGGAAGTTCCAAGGCTAGGGATTAAATCAGAACTGCAGCTGCCAGCCTACACCACAGCTACACGAACACGGGACCCAAATCATGTCTGCAACCTACACCACAGCTCACAGCAACGCTGGCTCTTTAATGCACTGAGTGAGGCCTGGTATCAAACCCATGTTCTCATGGATACCTGTCGGGTTTGTTACCACTTAGTCTCAACAGGAACTTGCAAAGGTATGAAGTAGTTTAAAGAAAAAGTGAAATTATTAAAGAATATTAGGATAAGAGAATTAGGATATAAAGCCAGTAGCTATAGAGCTGACGCATTGCAGACCCTACTACCACGGCTGTGGCTGAGAAAAGGGACTTCAGACCTCATCACTGATGCTGGGTACAGAATGCTGCTAGAAAGACTTCAACAGGAGCTGTGTCTGAAATGCAGGTGCCTGCCCACCATGTTCTTCTTCCCCTTCTGAACGAATCTTCCTTCTTTACGCTGCCTGCTACGTTAAAATCTCCAGAATTGTGTCTGATAGTCACATATCCTGGGGAAACATGAATTTTTAAGGTGGGAATTTCCTCAAATATAAAGAAAGCTTTTGAAGTTCTTGGATAACCAAAAGGATATAAATGTCCTTATAAAAAGGCTACAATCAATTTGTAGAAATGATTAAAATTCATGAGCAAAAGAGACCAACAATTAGGGCTATATTTTAGGAAAATAAAAATTTGGCAATTATATGTAGGCTAATGGGTGTGCAGGGAAAATCTGATAGGAAGCTTTTGTAAAGTTTTAATGAGGAGCAAGTGTCTGAACTAGTAGAACTGGAAGTAGAAAAAACATGACATAGATGAGAAGTATGAGTGGAAATGATGGTGTACCATTTTTAGGCTTGCCTCATGTAAACCTTCTCATGTCATCCTCTCTTCTTTGTTTCTCTTCATCACCTTAGTCAGATGAGCAAGGAACCTTGGAAACCACCTGGTAAAGATGATGGGACTAAAGAGGAAAATTAAAATTAAGATGTATCATATGTGTAGATCTTGCCTTTTCAGAAATAGTAAATTCTTAGGATTTAATTTAACTTCTTGCTAGTAGATTTCTTCCAGTTGATATCAGATGGATAATTTATGGGTTATGGGTAGATTCGACTGACTGGCATTCTAACAAGGTTAAAAACAAGTAGAATTTGTCTATCCTTTCCTTCACTCAAAGACCAAAGAGTTTATGCTATTTTTTAAAAATATTGCTGAATACTGGGTTTATAATTTTGCCTAGGAGCAAAACTGGAGCTGTGGACAAAACCGTCTGAAAAAAAAATTGGTGTGAGGCCAGTGCTGCAATAATCTTGGATATCTGTGCTCCATTACTGTGAGGCAAAAAATTAAAACTACAATAAAACACCTAAAAATAGGGATAAAATTAAAAAAGACTAATGTTGACATGAATGTGGAACAATCAGAATCTGAAATATGGTCATGGAATTATAAAATGATATATCTACTTCAGGGAAAAAATTAGTAGCTTCTTGTAAAAGTAAATATTCTTCTATTCTATGGCCTAGGAATTCTCTTAGGTATTTATCCAAGAAAAATGAAGATATATCCACAAAATTCTTTGTACAATAATGTCCGTGCTGGCTTTATTCATAACATCCCAAAGCTGGAAATAGCTCTGGTATCCATCAGTAAGAGAACAGGCTTAAAAAAAAAAAAAAACTGTGACATATTCTTACATTTAACACTCCCTCCTTCTCAGTAATCAAAAGAAATGTACTACTGATACACAACAACATAGGTAGATTTCAAAAATATCTTGAGTGAAATAAGCCAGACACTAGAGAGTACATACGTTATGATTCTATGGATATGCATTTCTAGGTCAGATGAAACTGATGTATGGCAAAATAAATTACAGCGACTGGAGGGATAGGAATTCCCTGGGCACTTCCTGGAGTGAGAAGAAATATTTCATTTCTTGATAGAAGTATGGTGTATATACATATACTGGTTAAAAATAATTGAACCACACGCTTAAGATTTGTACATTCCACTATTTGAAAGTTATGCCACAGTAAAAACATAAATAATAAATTAAAATTCTCTGCTTTAGAAAGATGAGGCATAATATTTTGAGCTTTGAAAAAACTATAAACACTCCGCAAGCAGTTGCCTAAGTTTGAGCTGCTGAAGGAATCTCAGCACTGTCCAGGTATCAAGAACTTTTCTAACCAGTGCTGGGAGGATTAGGAAATGTTGAGAATTATTTTTTGATTCTTCTTTCTATGAATGTGTAATTTACGTGGAATTTTATTTTGAAGTCAATGTCATTGGCTGTTAGAATTCAACTTGAAATTTCATACAGTTTTTAACTTCTGTCTGGGAATTGGATGATGCTGGGGAGCTTATATTCACATTTGGGCTATCTATATATATTGTAATTTTTTAATTGGAGAATTTTTATGCTTTTTATTATATGAATATCCGATTATTGTCTTTTAATTGTATTGAAGAATTTCTGACATGCTGTGTTAGACAATATAGCTGGACATAATTTAGGATGGAAAAATTATAGGGAGCAAAATCTTAGCATTACATACAGAACCTTCTGATCAAACTTTACACTGCCCACACAAGTCCAAGAGGATACTCAAAATGAGGAGGTTTCCATGGTCTACATCTGTGGAGAGTGGCACGAGGATTATTTTGGGCTAAAGGCAGTTGAGAAACAGCAGGTGCAAGATGGATTATCTGACCTCCAATTCCTGAAAACAGGAGATAACACTCCCAAGTGAAGGATGCTCTCCCTACATCAGGAAGGAAGAAACAGTCTTATTACCAGAGGTGGGGGGCGTCAAGCCAAGAGAATGCTGTTCAAACAGAACTTGTTAAAATAACTTTTAGTATCCTTTAGTCTCCCCATATATTTTCCATAACTTTACATAGTTATTTTCCAAAATTGTTTCTTTTTGTTCAACTTAGTATACAAGCATTTAGGGTTTTGCCATTTCTTTGGGTCTTCATTTTCCTATGGGGGCCCCCACATACGTGTAAAAACCTGCATGCTTTTATCCTGTCAATATGTCTATATCAATTTAACTTTCAGGTCCAGCAGAGATCCTGAGGGCAAAGGTAAAGTTTTGCCTCCCCTACTGGCAAGGAATTATGAGGTTCAGTTAGCCAGCCCATTGGACTTTCATGTAAAGCTGCATCTTCTTTCTTAGGCTCAAGCTATTAAAAATTATTTTGTTCTCCATCTGCAGACTCCTGTCTATGTCTCAGCTCAGAATTTGGGTAAGGTAGAGAGGTAGATGTTTCTTTATAGGTGATATTTAAAATCAGTAATACTTAAATTTTCCATAAATGAATTAATAGACAAAAGCAAAGAGGACTAAGGAAGACTTCTTAAAAACATATTATTTATAAATAATCTGAAAGAAGAAAGGAGTTAGTGAATTAAATGGAGAATGAGTGATGAAAAGGTAGGAGAAGCTACAGGAGGGTAAAGAGAGGCAGAAAAGAGGAGCTTCAGCAAGATCGATGATGCAGACAGAGGTCTAGGAGGATGACACATGAGAAAGGCAATTCTGTTCTCCAATATCTATTCAATTACAAAACACATGGCAATCTCCAAAAAGCCTTGAAATACAGTCATTGTTCATTGCTGGAATGTAATCATTATTAGAATGCAGGATCCTCAAGGGCTCAGGATTACATGTTGTTTTGGATACCTAAGCCCCAGTTGGCATTGAACAATGTATTTGTGACATAAAAAGTCTTATTTTTCCTCATCAATATCTTGTATAGATATTTTCCCTATTTTTACTTTATAGGTAAAAAAGCCAGGATCATCAGATTAAATTAATGATTCCTGATAATTGGTACAATGCTCTGCTCAGCTACAGTAAGGCACTCAAAACTCACCTCCCCCACCTTCTTCACATCTTTGTTCAAATGACAGTTTCTCAGTAAGCCGACCCTGACCACTCTCTTCCAAACTGTTCTTTCGTCTCTGATCATTCCTCTGTTCCACTTACTGCCTTCGAATATACTACACTGTTGATTCTGAATATGAGCTAGAGTAGAGAGATTTTTTTCCTCTTGGTTCACAGATATATTCCAGATGCTTTTAAGAGTGACTGGCATTAAGTAGATGTTTAAGAAATTATGTATTGAATGAATTGAAAGTTAGAGCTCTTTGGAAGCATGAGAAAATAAAACAAAACACACTCTTTTAGCCACCAAGTTTGAGTTTTGGAAAATAAGCAAGTCTATCTTTTTTCACTTTTCAACCTTATAAAGTCACTGAACCCAGTCAATGAGTAAAAAAAATAATGGTACTACCACTCAATTGTATGTGATGTAGCACACTAAGCTATTTGGCAGAAAATTACTCTAAAACATAATATATGTTAACATATGTAAACTGGATAGTGACTGATTTTCAAAACATTATTCATAACTGTGCGACTTTAATTAGGAAGCCATAATAGATACATTATGAATTCTCATAAAGAAAAAAGCCAACATCTGGACTTGAGATGCTACACAAAGAGAAAGCTGAGTTTTCTCTTCCTTTTCCAGAGCCCACAAAATCTAAATTTTCTTTAGTTAAAATTTCCCCAGAAATAGCAAAATAAAACCCAAAAGTCAATAAGCCTTCTGCACCAATCGTACACTCAGGATTCAAAGCTTATAGGGAAAGACCACAACTCCACAGTTTTTAAAATTTTCTTACAGTTACATAACTATAACATCATAGTATTTTAATAAACCTCTAAGTTCTTGTTCTTTACATGTATTTCAGGTATATTTACCTGAATTTTTTTGTTTGTTTTTTCTTTTAAAGTATCAGAGTAAACTTCCTACAATGTGAGCTTTTTAACACTGTCAAAAAAAAAAAAACATTACTTCAAGAAATATTTTTTCTCCAAAATTCATGGAGGTATTTGAAGAGATCATAATTCTATATTCAACCCTTGTGAAGAATTTTCTTCCATGTGTAAACAGATTTTGCCATTTTGGAAATGCATATGAAATAACTGTTTTTAAAGCACTAAAATATCCACTTAGCTTCCAGAGCACTTATATTTCACATAAGATCTTGTAATTGTTGACATCTTGTAATTGTTTCACCATCTCAAGAAATTTAAAATCTCCTAGAAGACAAATTAGTGAAATAATTTATTCTTACCCCTTTCTATTATTAAACATTAAATAAGCATTTAAAATGTGTGATTAGTTCAATAGCTCCAAATTAATTTGACTAAAACTCATTCAATACAAATAACACTGTGCATACACAAAAAGTATGAGCCATTACCATTCTTTATGCCAAGTAAGTAGTTGTTCTAAGTAGTCAAAAAACTTATTTTTTCCTTTTTTGATAAATATGAAGTAATTAGATCTTGCTTCTTTATCAAAATACTGAGTGCATCCCTCCAACTTTATCGTTCATATGCATTCACAGATACATATATTTGTATACTCAATTATTTGCTTTGCACTGTGTTGGATACTTTAGTACATTTTTCTTTTTTACTCTTTACAATGCCTCTTAAAAGCATCACTGTTTTCACATTTTTGATAAGAAAGCTGAAGCTGAGAAAAATATAGTTAATTGTCTAAGGTCTCACGGGCAGCAAAAATCAAAGCTGATATTTAAATGCAAATCTTTAGAATACAAATTTGATTATCCTTCCAAAGTAACACAGCTGAATATACATATTCTCCATTCAAACAAGCAAGTATTATTAGTGTATATTGTATATATACCATACTAGTGCATATTATTAAAGACAGAGTAGCTTCTATACATAGGTAAGCACTTCTAAATGGATATACAGTAATGCCCACACAGGTATAGGACTTGCGTTCTTGACATTAGGTGTCTGCATTGAGTGAAAAAGAGTGGCGTTTTGGCTCTTTCCAAAGTGGCTTTTTCAGAAAAATGATGATTATTCTTATGACAGGAAGGATCAGATAATCTTATTTCATCATCTACTTACTCTTTATGTGGTTTTCCTCTCTTGAACTGCAAATTAGTAACATTTACACCTATTGCTTAGCTATATATAAAACAATCTCATGGCATATGACAGATATTCAAATATTTACTGAGTAAAGACAATGTGATGATTTTTTTCCCCTGAAACTAAAATCACTTGGTCAGTTGATGGGGTCCCCATAAACCATTGCGAATTACACTGTTCATTTCAAATGAGTTTCCATCCAGGCTGTTCAAGTACATTTTACCTGCAGCTTTTTGGTATCTCTAATTTATCATAACTTCAGGAATTAGGAAAGTCAAATTGAATGCTCAGTTTAACATATTCACTCCATAAGTAGCCCCCACAACAAATGACAAAGCTTACAGATGCATTAGCTCATCCATACAAAACAGGGTTTATGACAGAAAACTCCAGAAGTTTTGTAAATTATTACAAATTACAATGGAAAATTCTTTCTGTTGGGTTTACCTTTTTTTTTAAGGGCCCTACTAATGTAGGGATGTGTTTTGTTGGTTAGTTTAATAACCTTTGATTCATATTCAAATTTGAGAAAGCAAGCCCTGAGGGGTGATCTGGTTTATATCACTGGAATAATACTATGGTGTAATCTGCAATCTTCTGTTTTGTTACAACTATTTGAAGGCTAGCCTGTTTCCCCTTCTCTTTCAGTACAAAGCTGTTTTGATTACAGGAGGGGTGGTGGTGATGGACGTAATGTTGGTGGTGGTGGAGGTGACGGTAGAAGTGGAGATGGGGTGTGTGTACGTTTGTGTATTTTGTGTGTGTTTTGTGTGTGTGTGTGTGTGTGTGTGTAAAGGAGATAGGGTGGGTGAGGGGGGTAGGAAGCAGGATACATGGACTGTATTTGTTAATCTGCTTATAAGCCTAACAGATTTTTTAGCTGAAATTTCGCCAGTGTTAATTGTACATGCAGAATTCACACTGGGAAAATCTCCTTGGGGAAAAAAAAAAACGACGAAGTGCACAGCCGGCCTGTTATGTAAGATGTTTATTTTCATCCAATCCAACCCACCATAGGCAGAACAGAAAATAGGCCAGCACTTCTGACCAGTGACATCACCTCATCATCAAAAGAAAGCAGGAAAGGCTGATCACCATATTGTTAGCAAAGAGGATAATTTTCTTCCACAATTGTTTCTCTTGTGGAAAACTTTGTTCCTGAAGATAGTGATCTCATTTCCCTTTGATATTTATTTCTTTGGATTCTATAATAACAGTGAAGATACCTAGATTTCAGTTCTTGTACAAAGCACATATAAACACTTATTTCAGTACTTTTTCAGTGGGTCTCCAAACTTTAAAAGATTGGATCATTTTAGCAGATCACCAGCATTCCAAGGAAACTTCCAGGGAAGGAAGGATAAGTATCTTGATATTTAATTTTATGCAGCATTTTATAGAGCCCTGGGTAATTTGCTTTTCAGAATGCCTCTTTCTCAGACTGCTTTGTTTTGTAATATTTAAGTAGATGAGTTTGTATTTATTTCATTAATACTAAGAATTAAATGCAGTTTTAAAAAACGTTTTTTAAGCAGTTTATTATCTATTTTATAATATATGTAGTGTTGCAATTTATAAAGAGTGATGTGGATGAAACTATGTATTTGTGTATGTGTACTCAGTTTTTTCTATTAATTTAAAATTAATAGGAAACAAAATATGATCCATTTTATTTTAGAGGTTGATTCAGCTAAACTTAGAAAATACACCACAAGAAAACCAATCACTCTAGTTTTGCTCATAACAGCTTTGGCAAAATGTCTTCTCTCTTTTAAGAGCCAATCTTCAGGACCATTTTAGTTATCCACTTTTTAATACTGTCTATTCTTATTTCATTCTCCCTCTAGAGGAAATTAGTGGTATTACAATTTAAACTTTTAAATCTAATATACCAGCAGGACTGATTGAAATACAATTATGAGAATAATTCCTTGATTTCATTTATATTTAACATAACCCAGTCATAGACACCATTTGCCATTATCTTTTTTTTTTTTCCCTGCAGGCTAGGGGGCTAATCGGAGCTGTAGCTGCCGGCCTACGCCACAGCCACAGCAATGTGGGATCTGAGCCGTGTATGTGACCTACACCACAGCTCAAGGCAATGCCAGGTCCTTAACCCACTGAGCGAGGCCTGGGATTGAACCCTCAACCTCATGGTTCCTAGTCGGATTTGTTTCTGCTGTGCCACGATGGGAACTCCCTAGACACCATTATCTTAAGTAGCTCTAAGTTTTCAGCATATTTTTATTTAAGATAGAGTGTCGGTATCTTCAGGGTTTTTTTGTTTGTTTGGGTTCATTTTTGGTTTTTGTTTGTTTTTTAATAGCAAAACCAAAATCTTAACCCTGGTGAAGAGTAATTTCATTGGCAAAGATATATGTACCGAACTAGGTGAGTGTTTCAGTGTGTAATACAATGAATGATGTGCATTTGTGATTCCATCAGTCTGATTGTCTTCTGGGATTCACATTATATCTGCTATGTGGTTCTCTGATGGCACTGGCTGCCATTTATTGTTATATAAATTGAATACAGCAATAATGTGTCCCAATACCCTGAATATATAACAGTCAAATATTAGCATCTAGACAAAAATATCCATCTTTTAACTAAAGATGAATATAGAAAAGGGCTTCCTTCTCTTCTTTTTAGAGACACAAATAGTTTGATTTGGGGAAACCTATTTTCTCTGTTTGTAAACTAGGGATAATTACATTTACCTCCAGAAGTGTGAGGATCAAAAATTATATATTCATTGCCTATTACAGGGCTGACTCAAGAAATTTCTTTTCTCTTCCATATTTGTAATCAAAATTCTCTGACTCAGGTTGTTAAGTTAAAACATAAAAATTTGTAAAACTTTTCAGGAGAGTTTCCTCATTATCTGATATACCTTCTATGTTTGTGCTTTAAATTCTAGAGCCATGCATGATTTTGTCTTCAAAATGTAGCTATTGCACTCTTGCAGAAATGCAAGTTGTGGGAGGGCAGCCTAGAAAGACAGAAATCTGTGATGTACATGTATTTCATATGGAGCTGTGTTTGTGTTGGAATATAGAAGAAAAAGGAGTAACAGGTAACTCTATATGTTTTGACCTCTAAAGAAGCCGGGCAGAGAAAGTTTAAAAAAGCGAGATACAGTATAATACGACCATACATTAGATTTGCATTCTAAAAGCCTAGAAAATTTGTGAAACTATTTGTAGGAAGGTGAGATTATGTGGAACTTTGGGAACCTTTTTTTCCCTCTGTACTGCATGCATGAAAATATTTCAATAGACAATATACAAGGTAAAATTCCAGAAGGGGATAAGTAAGTCTTTCTTCTATTTCCAAACTTCAGTACCTTAGTTTCTTCCCCCAAACGACCATTGTATATTGTTTATTTTATCATCTTTTTAAGATTTTTATGCACGATATATAAATAAGCATATATATATTTATATATATATATACCTAAAAATGTATATAATTGATTCTTGTTATTCACAGTATTAGTTCTATAGTGTCTCTGTGAACAATGAATTAGCAATTACTGTTTCATTCATTGCTCCTAGAGAAAATACAGAGTTGGGTTCCTGCAAGCCTCTGGTCAAAACGTTGTCATCAATTGGTCAATACATAACTTTGTTTTATGTATATTTCTATTTAAAGACATTTTACAAATGATTCATAAGTATCAAACTTACAGCCAACAGCACTATAACATGCCATATCAAGTTTTCTAACACACGTATTTTCTCTCTAAAGCACATTCTTGTGCTTAGGAATACTAGACAGCACTGCAGCATTACGCTTGGGGTCATTTTAAACAGCAAAATCGCCAACAAAAGGAGCAAAAAAATGAGAAAAATCAGGCATTAAATAGACCATAAAAAGAACACTTGTTTATAGCATGAGGACAGAAACAAGTAGGTTAAGCATTGCTTTGTTTAATCTAGGAAGTTCTGTGAGTATTGATCTGGGGGATTATAAAGTAATTTTTACCAAGTAGACCATTCTACAAACAATGAAGATTGACATTGTGTGTGTGTGTGTACTCATGCATGCACACGTCCATGTGCACGCATGTATGTGTATATGCTTTATGCGTGTATATGCATATATCTCCTTTATCACACACTGTCAATATATTACATACATTTTTCTGAACATTGATCAGTATTTACTAGCATAGACTCTGAAGTCAGACTGTCTGGGATGAAATCTTGACATTAATATTTACTAGCTGTGTGACCTTGAGGAGCTTACCTAAATTTCTGTGCCTCTATTAAACTTACCTCTACTATGGGAATTATAAAGGTTCATAATTAAGGGGGTTGCTGTGAGGATCAAATAAGTTAATATGCAAAAATCACTTGGGACATGCCTATTTATTCTGTTACCATTTAAGAGTATATTTGGGGAATTATTCCTTATCGGTCTATATATTGTGCCCGCATTTAAAAAAAAAATACTATTACATTATATGGCTATGCCATCATTTCTTAACCTCCTGCCCACAGAATACATTTAGATAATTTCCTATCTTTTGCTTCAGAAAGAATCTCATGACACGTTTCCATGTGCGTATGTGGAAATCTATCTCTAGGAAAAGGAACTGTGCATTTTAAATTTTGATGTACATAACCACATTTCTCTCCAGGATTTGTTAAAATAATCATGTATAGCCAGGGGAGGGGAAAGGTATTTCCTTTTCATATAAAGAGAGAAAACAATGACTCTTAGTTCTTACCTTTTGCTCAAATGCAAAGAAGAAAAAATTTTGTTCTACATTAAGTTGAATAAATGATCCCTTCTTGTTTACTATGTCAGTGTAAGTGACATAGTAATGACATTTTATGCCCCCCAGTGTTTAGGTTTTCAAAACTCTATAAGGTTTGCAAACATTTTGCAGATTATATGAATTCTCTCAAAGCCCAATACAGAATATTCTATCAGTCCAATAAGATTTACTCTCAGTTAAATAGGAATAAAATGATCATTTCCTCTACTTGGTGCTCGTCTTTACATTAGTCAGCCTCCAATAAAGTCACTTGATTATTACATTATTTAGGAAATGAAATAGTAAAAGCAGAATAATTGATACACATTGTGCTTTACAGACACTAATACCGTCAGTAGAAACTTAGGGGAAAAAAATCAAATCTTGTTTAAAAGGATTTTTTTTTTTAAGGCAGAGAGCATTAAGAGCTTCCACAAAAGTCATTCTAACACAAAGAAGTCTTCTGGCTTTTTCAGTGTTTCCACCTTAATGCTGCCTGCACGCCTCCCAAATCATTATAGAATAAACATGTTTGAATTTTTGCTTCATTTTACAACTTCTTTAGAGTAGATTATGTTTCACTTCTTTTATTTATTTATTTTTCTTTAAGAACATTCATTAATTTCTTTACAAGCAACCACAAAGAGATATGGGGTTCTGATTATGGGCTGTGGAGACAAGAGCCGCAATAACTGAGTTGAGGTCCATTTTTAACAAGGGGAGGCTATCACTGGGAAAAGATTCTAGAAAATAGTCTGAGTCACTCTTATTAGGAGAGCCAGGGAGGAGAGCAGCTGTGCAAAATTAGTACCAGTATCTTTCTACCCTCCATTTTAAACTTTTCAAAAGATGTTTTTCTGGTCATTTCTTCCTGAGAAGGGCAACCTAATCAGACATAATCTTTGCTTTTAGAGGTTACCATGGTGACTGGCCAGGACAGACTCTCTTCCCTCAGCATCATAAACACATTTTGTATGGTGCTAAATTAGCCTTGTATACCATCAGAGTATTTCTTTGAGCAATAAAACAAATAGGGAACATTGAAATTGTTCACAGCAATCAGAAATGATATTTCCCCATACTGATTTTTTTTCCTTTCTTTTTTGCCCTTTCTTATCTGTGCCACATCTCTTTGAAGTATACATCAAGGCACCATGTTTATTACGGGAGGGTAAAAATACAGTGAATCTTAAAAAGAAAAAAAAAACATATATGGACCAGGATAGTCCTGGATGAAGAAAGATTCACCTACCATTTATGTTCTGTTCAAGTGAAAGACTGTTTTTCACTGACCAAGACTGACAAATAATGAGACCAGTACAGAAAATCAGAAGATGCTTCTGTGGCTAAATGAATATAAGGGGAGTCCCTAATTGGTGGGATAGATGAAGCAATGCATACTATTTCTTTAAATGAACTTTATTCTTTAGAGCAGTTTTAGGTTCATAGCAAAAAACAGGTAGAAAGTACAGACAATCCCTGACCCCACAAATGAAGGGACTTCACTAGCACCAATATCCCCTACCAGAGTGATACATTTGTGATAATTGATGAACTTAATACTGACACATATTACCATCCAAAGTCCATAGTTTATATCAATGTTGTACATGCAATGGGTTTGGATAAATGTGTAATTATTTAAATACACCACTGTAGTATCCTACAGAATATTTTCACTGCTCTAAAAACCCTTGGCACTCTGCCTGTTCATCCTTCCCCAGTCACCCTCCTAACTTCTGACAACCACTGATCTTTCTATTGTCATAGTTTTGCCTCTTTCAGAATGTCATACTGTTGGAATCATATAGTAAGTAGATTGGCTTTTTTCCAGATTGGCTTCTTTCACTTAGTAATATGCCTTTTAAGTTTTTAGCCTTTATTATTTATTTACTTACTTATTTATTTATTTTTTTTTTTGCTTTTTAGGGCTGTACCCATGGCGTATGAAAGTCCCTAGGCTAGAGGTCGAATGGAAGCTGCAGCTGTATGCCTGCAACACAGCCACAGCAATGTGGGACCCAAGCCATGTCTGCCACCCACACCAGAGCTCACAGCAATGCTAGATCCTTAACCCACTGAATAAGAGCAGGGATTGAACCTGCATTCTCATGGATTCTAGTTGGGTTTGTTAACCACTGAGCCATGAAAGGAACTCCTAGCATTTTTTTTTTAAGAAAAGGAAATTCCACATTTCTCTTCTGCCATACTGATCAATTCTCTTTCCTAAAGCTTCTGAGGCTTATGAACAAAGTTTAGCTAGTCATAAAATTCCAAACACAAAGAATTCAGAATTTGAAATCAATTTCTCAAGTGAAAAAAAGAGAAAGAAAATATTACAAAAAGAGAGAAATCACAAACATCACCATGCTGCCACCACCACCAAAAGACAAGGAAGGCAAGAGAATGACCTGGAGTGCATAAGCTTTAGGAAATTAGATAATGGCAGAGAGGGGACTCTAGTGGTGAGGGAGGGTAGGTGAAGAATTCCTTAGCTAAAAATTCTGGACCCTCCAAGGCACACAAATGTGCTTGTCTAGGGGTTGATGAAGCAGTGAGAAATCCTCTGCACCTCCACCCCAAATTGCCCAGAGAGTTGTAAACATTCTGTTTACTGGTAGGCTATGATTCAGTGCTGGGTCTGAAGTTTTCTCCAATGCCCTGACTAAAATTAATCGCCTTCTCGGTGCTCCCAAAGCTCTTTGTTTATGACTCATGCCGGTAGATTAATCACTGTTTTTTATGTTCTAGTCTTCCTTCTTCACCAGACTGCAAATCCCTCTAGGAAGGGAATCTTGTTTTTCTTCAAGTTCTTTTTATGCAAAGCACCGTACGAACAGCAAATGCTCAGTAAACACAGGTGAAAAAAACTGAGTCTGAGTCTATAGATCTATGATATGATTTTTTTTTCCTCCTCTACCAAAAGGCTATTTACGGATGATGAAGACTGACTAAGCCAATTTTACTGCTGTCTAACAGAAAGAATGGCTCAGACATATAAAAACATGGTGGGTAAGTATTTTGAAATACCACCTTTTCTATTCTAATTCCCCCACAAGTCTTTCTGGGTTTTGGTTTATAAAATGCCTAATGAAAGAAGGAACCTGAAAGGATAGATGGATCATCTTGAAATTAGCACACAAAAAATAACCCCCACCACATATCTTTATTAAAAGAACTCTGAACTAGAGCTGAAGAGACATGGTAAGCTAAATAGAGAGGTCCATGTGACCCCAAATCAGAGGGGAACTATACACTGTAGTGCTGCTAGGAAGGCCACAGACCCAAGAAGAAAAAAGCTGTGGGGCACGGAAGGTAGATGGCCCCACACGCACTCTGGGGAAAAAAAAAGATCCATGCCAGAATCAAGGCTCACTCAGAACAGCAGAGTATCCTTGGGTCTGAAGGGCACCGGGTTGACGTGGACAAGGAAAGTTCCAGTGAAAATTAGTGTGAACAAATGTCTGAAAGTCAATTTTTCCTCCTTCCCCACATGCACTTTCCACCCTTCCATCAACCTTGCTTGTGTGATAGCTGGACCTAAAGTTGTAGCATGACCACAAGGAAGAAATCCTAAAAGTTTATGAGGTTAAGGTTTCCATCAGTGGTGTAATGAGTGTTTTGGGTAAGAAATTAAGTTGAATTATAGAAAAGAAGCCATATTTTGTTACTTAGACAATTGTATTTATGGACTGAGATTCCTGTTGTTTCCGAAATTTCAGGATAGGGATGAGACTCTACTCTTGAATCTCCATACTTCGAAACAAATAGGACAAATGATGGGTCTTTGAGTCAACAGTTTGAAAAGAGAAATAATTCAATACCATTCAGTGAATTTCTCATTTATTCACCTGAAACTCTGAAATTAACAGTATTTAGCCTTAGATTATCACTCTCAAAATATATCCCCACTTGGAGTTAGGTGAAATTTTGTAAGATAAATAAAAATGAGTTTTGAATACTGCTATCTGCATGTTCGTGTTTACTCAGGAAAGCTTTTTGTAGGAAACAGTTTCCAGTGCCAATGAAAGGGTTGAGGCTGTTTATCATAAAAGCCTGAAGTTGAAAGAGGCAGTTGTGACACTGCTTCGTCAGGCAGTAGCTGTGTCACTTCCTTCATGATGAGGCAAAAAAATGAGAAATATTTGGGGTTGACATTTTTTGGTACTATCTTTTGAAAACTCAAGAGAATAATATAATGAATATAGTAATAAAAAAACCTATCTCTTCAAGCACCGTAACTCATTCTATCCTCACATTTATTTATTGGTAGAGTACCCTCCTCCTATCTCCTATCTCACCATTTCATAGAAAAAGTGTGACCAACAATCATGGTCCCCACGCACACAGAGAAATACTCTATCTTTGAGTCCCCCTCCTTTTGTGCTCTCTGATCTCCTTAAATCCAATCTAAATGCTTTATCACAGCAAATGACATTATTTCTTATCACTTTTCCTGCTTTATTTCCTAACTCAACCATCTCCTTCTACTATGTGCACCAACTGTGGAGTAGCATTCTTCCCTTAATCGTGTCATGTGATTCCCACTATTTCATATGCATCTTGCTTTTTCTTCAGTTTCCTACATCTATTCCTCAGCAGTCCTGCAACTCAGAAAGGCTAATTAAAATATCTTCTGTATGCACCCCTTTTCTTTTTCCTCTCCTGCTCCAGGTAGTGTGTACTCCCGCACATACTTTCTCTGTGTGCCCTACTATACCACACATCATTTATTCATTCATTCTTCATTATGTGCCAGACAGTATGCCAGGTGCTACCATACTGAGGTAGGAGATTCGTGCTTGCAATGACCATGCATACCTACTGTATCTATAGTTTAGACATGGACTTAATTCCTTATGCAATACATACTTATTGTATCTATAGTTTAGACATGAATTTAACTGCCCTTCTCACTCTATCATATTAAAGATCACTGAGATTGATATCATGTTTGTGTTTCATGTATTCATTGTTGGGCTCCTTAGCACCACACGTAGGGGCTGGTACCTAGCAGGCATTAAACAGATGTATAGATTTCAAACTTTCCTTTTGCCATAAATAAAGTGGAGTTCCCTGAAGATTTCTTTTTTTAAAAAGTTATGCTTTTAAATTTAAAAATCTAATGTATGTTACAAAATTTAAGCAACATAGAGGTGAAAAATTCAGTGATTTCTTCACCACTATAATCTCCCCACATTAACTAAATTAAAAATATTTTTGTACTCTCTTCTCTACCCCTCATACGAAGCTGTAAACATATATATAGGGATCTTATTTGCACATTTTATAAAAATGCAGCACACATCTTCATGAGGGAACTCTATCTGTAGTTTTTTCAGTATATTTTTGGGAAAGTTTTAAACTACAAACATAATTTCTTTAATAAATACAGGGCTAGAAGTTTCTGTCAAGGCTCAGTGTTAAAAAAAAAACCTGACTAGTATCCATGAGGTTGCAGGTTTGATCCCTGGCCTCACTCAGTGGCTCAGTGGGTTAAGGGTCCAGTGTTGCCATGAGCTGTGGTGTAGGTCGCAGACATGGCTTGGATCTGGCATTGCTGTGGCTGTAGCAGAGGCCAGCAGCTGAAGCTCCAATTCGACCCCTAGCCTGGGAACTTCCATATGCCACACATGTGGCCAAAAAAAAAAAAAAAAAAAGCAAATAAATAAATAAATATATGGATATTTTTAGGTCATCATTTTAATGAGTTTTGGTGGTGGTTCATGTCTTTTAAAAACCTTGACCATTTCACTTAAGTTTAGAATTTATTAGCATAAAACTGTTCTTCATATTTTCACATACCCCCTATCCTGTGCAAATTTTGAGTGTATTCCTCAAAAAATTAACAGTAGAATTACAATACAATCTAGCAATTCTTCTAGATATATACTGAATTGAAAGTAGGGTCCTGAAGAGATATCTGTACACTGATGTTCATAGTAAAATTATTTATAACAACCAATCATGAAAACAATCTAAATGTCTATCAAGAGATCGATGGCTGAGCAAAATGTATTTACATGCAACAGAA
This sequence comes from Catagonus wagneri, assembly GCA_004024745.2. Taxonomy (NCBI): domain Eukaryota; kingdom Metazoa; phylum Chordata; class Mammalia; order Artiodactyla; family Tayassuidae; genus Catagonus; species Catagonus wagneri. The sequence goes on along the minus strand of PVHT021183619.1, from coordinate 3,613,519 downwards.
TATTACTCAGTCTTAAAAAGGAAGGAAATTCTGCAATATGCTACAACATGGATAAACCTTGAAGACATTATGCTAAGTGAAATAAGACCGTCATGCAGAAAAATACTGTATGATTCTACTTATGTGAGGTACTTAGAGTAGACAAAATCATAAAGACAGAAAGTAGAATGGTAGTTACCAGGGGCTGGGAAAAGGGAAGAATAGAAAATTATTGCTTAATGGCTATAAGATTTCAGTTTCACAAGATGAAAAAAGCTAAAGGGATGGGTAGTGAATAATGGGAATGCTCAACAATGGGAATATATTTAAAAATATTGAACAGTAAATTTAAAAATGGTTGATAGTTAATTTTATGTTATGTGTATTTTGCCACCATTTTTTAAAAAATTTCAACACCTGGGAGTTAGGAACTATCTTTATTTTTAAGCTTTGTATCCACAAACCTAGAACAATGTCTAGAATGATATAATATCTTGAAACACATCACTAGCAGCAAATTTTTCAACCATCTTTGAGATACTAATAGACATTTTCTCTGTCAAAAGCCAAATTAAATTAAAGTCCTAAATCAGAAAATGTAAGGGCCAGGAGGAAGCAGTAGAAATGAGCTGAGCAGAAGATGCTCATGGCAATAGTGGCCTATATTCTTTCAGGTAACAGGTTTAAATTTTTAATTTACTCTCATTTATGTGGGAAATACTATATATTAATTAGAGGTAAATACTATTTTTTTCTAGTAAGGCAGGCAAATAGCAATACCAGGAGAACTCCTTTTAGATCAATCAATATGCCCCACATCAAAGTCTGAGATATCAGAAAATAACTGCAATCAGGAGATCAAACATCACCCACGATACAAGAGAGAGGAGCATTCTCATAATGACAGGTGGCCTGTGAAGGCCAACAAAGAGACTCTACCCACTGTGTTTATGGGTAAATATCAAAACTGGATAGATTTATTTTAAGGAAGAGTATACAGAAATAATGAAAAAAAAGCTGCAACATAAAAAAACCCTGAAAACATAACACTCAATAATGCAGAACAGGAACTATATATTGTGTGCACATACGTACATAGGTACATAAATACGAGTGTATATGTGTATTTGCCTATATAAACATAGACGTTTATTATGAGGAAAAGAACCAATTTTAAAAATGATAGTTACTGATCGAAAGCTATTGTTCAACAGAGTTCTAAATATTTACGGTGCATTACTTCTTAAAACTGATATGAAAATTATGATATTATTTCCATTTTACAAAAGCTTATTAGTAACATGCTCACAGCCATAAGAATTGTAGAAGGTAAAGATGGGTTCAAACTTGGGTAGCCTGATTCCAGAGTCTGAGTTCTTAGAAAAGTTGAAAGCAATTGCCATATACTCTCAACTAAATTCCGAGATAATGAATTATGAGTTTAAAATGAGATAATACAAATGGAGGCAGTGGGAAAAAAAAGGTGAAAAATTGACAGACAACAAAAGTCTTAAAGTTTTGTGAGGTGAAATGTTTTAAGGACAATTTAAAACAGCAGAATTAAAATTAGCATTAGAAACGATAAATCATAGAATCAAATTCTCAGAAATATGTGATATACAGGAAAAACAAAACCTAAAAAAGAAAAAACTTTGAGTCTAGATATAAAAGATGAAACCTATAAGAGAACTTGCTAGCTATGAGACTTCTCTGGAGAATGGAGAATACAGACACAACACACAAATACGTAACATTCACCTCCAGACCAGCTGAACTGGACGAATACAACAAGAGTTTGCACTATTTCAGCATAATTTCAATTCTCAAGCATAAAATTTTTGAGATCCTCTGAGCATGTTGCAAAAGAATTTGTTAGTAACTATTTATTTTGCAGCAAAGAATTTAAACTAGTGAACAGTTGTGAACAGTTAGCATGGAACTCTAAACATGAATATAGTTCGTGTCTTTATATTTGCAAGCATCATTTTTATATAGATTTCTATATGTGGAATTTCTATTGATGAAGTACGTGCTAGGTAATATTCTATAAGCTTCCAGTGTATTAACTCATTAGTTTTTTATAAATCCCTCCACTGACGGATAAGGAAACTAAGTGAAGGAATGTTAAACGATGTGTCAAAGATTATCATTAACAGGTGGTAAATGAGAATTCAAAAAAGACTGCATAGTGAGAATCTAAGGTCTGCCTGTTAACATTAAGTTATAATCAATATCTTTATTCTAAGTCTATTTGACAAATAATAATAATAATAATACTTACTATAAGCAAAGAATCTTGTTCTTTTCATAGCACTTTTGCATATTTTATCTCATTTATCTGAGTATTCACACCAGTTTTCTGGAGGAACAGTTGCTATCATTATTCATAAATGAATAAACTGAGGCTCAGAGAAGTTTAAATGACTTCTAAATTTTAGTATCTAGTAGAGGGAGAGGAATCAAGCCTGGCTCTTCTGATATCTCAAGAATCAGCCTATTTTTTTATGCTACCAGTGTCTTCTGTCATAATTCACCCAGAACTTCCCCAGCAGCTTAAATTAGATCAGCAGACTATATGAGAAAAAATATTCAAATTGATGCCAGGAGAACACTGGGATGACAATGATCTGATTGAAACAATTGCCCTGCCATAATTTCAGCTCATTATATAGCCACAATCGTCTTAGAAATTAAATCTTGGGACCATGATCAGGAAATTCAACTTTGGGAATCCTGCAAGTATTATTTTCTGTAAACTCCCTTGCATTTTAATCATCAGTTTCCACCATGATCCAGACTGACACCAATGTAGGAGTCATCCAAATCCTACATCCATTATGTCCAATAATACGGGGAGATATAGTTTTTAATGTGATGCTTCTAGTCAAGGGAATTATTTTTAAGTCTCAAAGATGTGGAGGAAGAAAAGAAGGAAGGAAGGGAGGAAAGAAGGGGAAGCATACACACAAAAGGAGATTTTAAATAGAAGCAACTGACTACTATCCCCTTCAGTCCATCTCTGTAGGAATTCTTCTCTTATTCCAAAAGAACTCTGGCATATTTCAGTTTAACTTTTTTTTCCAATTTTATTTGAGAAGTTGAAATGTTAGGTTTACTTTTCAACAAACTATTTTATATGCTTATACCCACTCTGAGGTCTGTATTGGTCAGCCAACATTTGCACATCTTCAATCTACTGAAGCTCTCCTGTGTACTTCATTCCTTAGTTTACTTCAAGCCTGCTTTGTGTTGGCTGCTGAACATACAGCGTTTTATGTTATAAATTCCACAGCTTATTTTGAAACTTGCCCCTGAGACATCTCTTCAACTGCCCTTCAGTCTGAGACACAAAGCTTTTGGTCTCGAATATTTCTCCATCAAAATGGTTTATATGATCATTATATTTTTACTTCCCTTTCAGAATATCATCTATTTGAGCTTTTACAAGACTTTCACGGCCAAAGGAATCTGGGCCAGAGTAATTAAGTGAGGCAAATGAAACATTTATTGACGGCAATATGTTATTGAGTAAAGGGGAATGTTTTACAAGTAAAGATCCCCCCCCCATAAGTAACGCATTGCCATATGTTCTTATTTCACACAAATCAGTATTGAGGGAACAACATAAAAGATAAAAGTGGGTCAACATTTACATTTCAAGTCAGGTTAGATTTTTCTTTGTCAATTTCTGTGGATTGGAAATCTAAAGGTTAAAAGATTACTGTAGGCATAAGGGTAAGCCAGTCAAGAAACAGATTCTTCTAGGTAACCCCACGGAACTGTGAGGTCCAAATATAGACAAAAAAAAAATTGCAGGGAAGAAGTGATGTCTTGTGTGATATGTCTTTCCTCAAATTTATGAGACCAAAAGAATTTAAAAAAAAAAAACTTACTTGAACTTGTCACTGTTAAATCTCTGTGTTCAGTTCTCATTTTATAACTGTACCTGTTTCAAATATGTGCCTCTAGGTTAGGTAATGGCCTGTGAGGTTATCCATCTTACTAGTGGCCTAGAAATAGAGTTCTTAGAGAAATGTCAAAGCACACGTCATGTCTGAAATATATACCATTTCTACACTCCTTTAACAATGACTAAAATCTTGCAAAATCATAAACAGACTGAATTTGTGGTCAAGGGAGACCAAAACAATTAGGAAACTTTATCTACCTTACAAAAATATCTTAGAAGATTATGAAGTGGAACAAGTTCTTCCTGTTGACTCAACTGTGTGTGTGTGTGTATGCATGTTTATGTGCAAATGTACATGCACAAGCATGCCTGTGTATGTGTGTTTTGGGAGTGGCACTAAGCTAAAATCTCTTTCTTATTGCTCTTTCATTATTGGGCCTAATGGATCCCTAAGCATAATAAAAAATTTCCTTCATTTTGAAAAGTTTATTTTTACATGTTAAAAATGATTTGGTATTGATAAGCTACTTTTTACTGTTTATTTTAACCTTCTTCTTCATGGCCCTAATCTATTTAAATGTTTTGCTTAACACTCATCTGGAGATATTGGAGTGGATATAAGTAAACAGAGAATAAATAATTTGTTTAAATCATTCACACTCCTGTCAAAGTTCTTCAATGTCTTCTTATTGCCTACTTGATTAAATACAAGTACTTAATCTTCATACAAAAGATCTATATGGTCAATTTCTTAAGACTTTCCCAATTTTAGAGTTTTCTTCCACATTTATTACCTGTAAATGTGTATTCTTCAGTTAATTCTTATATTCTAAAAATGTCTATTAGGTCAGTTTTTAATTTTTAAAAAATATTTTTGCTAATATTTTGTTCCTTTTTTTCTAAAAATTACTCCTTAAGGGTTATTAAAATCTCCAACTATGGTTATGGATTGGTCTAGTCTTCTGTTATTTCTGTCAATTTTCACTCCATCTGTTTTGAAGCGCTTTTATCAGGTTGGTACACACTCAGAGCTTTTATAACTCCTTGACTAATTTACCCTTTTATCATTTTGAAATGTATGTTTTTATCTCTGGTAATATTCCTTGCCATATTTTCTAATATTAATTTAGCTACACTAGCTCTCTTATGCCTATTGCTGTTATCATTTTAATTTCAACTTACCTGTATGTTGTATTTAAAATAGGTTTCTGGTAAGAAGCGTACATTTGTGTTTGGTTCTTTTATCCAATCTGGATAAAAATTGTGAGCATTCGGTTACATTTTTTGTTTATTTTTTACTTATTTGGAAATCCTTTTAGATTTACAACAAAAATTACAGAAGTTATAATACTACAGGGAATTCACATATACCTTATAGTCTTATTCCTCTGATAACTTACATAACCACTGTACAATTATCAAATTCAGAAAATTAACACTGGTAGAATACTATTCATTTAAACTATGAACCTTATTTTCACCAGATTTTCTCCTTATGTTCCTTCTACTACTCTTCCAGGATCCAATTCTGGATTTAATACTGCATTTAGTTTTTGTGTCTTCTTTTTCTCTTCCAGCATATAATTATTCCCAAATCTTTCCTCATCTTAAGGATGAAAGAAAAGGGGGCCCTACTGGGAGCTCAGTGTTAAGCCTCTGTAACTGGCAGGTTGGGAATTCAGCAGTGAAGTGGTCATAGCCAGATGAGCCTTGGAGGGTGGATGTCTGTGTTGGTGAACCCATACATAACCTCCATCCCTGCCATCGTGGCCCCTTTGTTCACGAGCTCATTGGTTGATGAAAAAGGTAAGAGCAGAAAGAAGTTGCTTGGTATTCACAGAAAAGTTTATTATATCCACTTCATCATGAAAATCTTCTGCTACTGAGGTCTCCTTCTTAGGAAAATTCATATGAGACACAATATCTTCATGTCCTTCGCCTATATAGAGAAGTCTATCAATATACTTCTTCCCCAAATGTCTTTGTCACCAATTTTCAAATCATGTTCCTTTTAGGTCCCTGACAATCAAAGCACTGGCCACAGCCCATAAATCACTATATAATTCTATCTCTGGTCATTAACAACCAGCACACCGTTACCTGTTCTTGAGTTGAATGATGGCAATGCACAGCGTCCCTTTTCCTTCTGCCAAATGGAGATACCTTGCACAGAAGGCACCGCTGCCCATTCCTACATCTGTGAAGTCAGAGCTAGGAAGATGACTGACTGGCATATTGTATATAAAACTGCCTGCTTCTCTCAAAGTGGTAAAAATTCTGTCGTGTAATCTTTTTCCAAAACTCGTCCATGTCATCAGACTGACACGACTTTCCATTGGTATCCTTGCTTTTATTTTATCCCCTGCTCTATCCTGCTTCTATCACCTTTTTCCTGAAAGAGGTTCCAAGTAAATTACTTGAATAAAAATCCATATTCTAGCTTCTATTTCTAGGGAACCTGAACTAAGATATTCACCATCAGATTATCTATCAAATAATATGCATATGTTCATATTGAACATACATGTATATTAAACATGATATGCTTATATATCTTGTATTCCCCACTTACCAATCCTGGAAGGCAAGATGTGTTCTTCATTATATTTGTAGTTAGTCTTTTTATACCCCTTGCATTATACTATGAACACAGTAGGCCTTCAATAAACAGCTTTGGATGTAAGGACAGAAACAAGATAATCATGTAATAATCTTTTCTCAGCAAAGCACCCAATTTATAACAGTTTTGAGGCATATTCTTCATAATTAAATTTTTAATGTATTTTACAGTAGAAAGTTGGCTAATAAAAGACAAGCTCAAAGATATAAAACTAAACCCTCATGGTCTCAATTTCTCACTGAACAACATCATTTTTATTGTTGTTTCCAAAATGAGATCATTTTTCTCTTCTGCTTTCACATTAACTAGATTTGTTCAAAGATCTGACACTAATGTCATCAGTCTGGGCTATTGCATGAGTTCTGCTAACTGAGTTTTAAAATATAGATATTAGCATGCCATGGAGGAAGATTTGATCTCATCATGCTATAAATTACTTGTTTTTCTGAGGAGATTGGAAGTATGACAGGCAGCTGTGCTTTATCAATGTTTTCATTTATACATTATATCTTTCCTACTTCAAAGTTTGTAGAAGAGGAGTGAGATAATGTGATTAGGTAGCCAAGCATATTCAATGTTCTGAAAACTAGGTCATTGTTGAGATTAACTGATGGATTAAAAGGATTTAGAAAGGTGGTAAATTTTTGATTTGCATATTTTTCTAAAGAGTCTTGACTCTTCAATTCCCCCTCCCACCTTTTACAGAGCAGTGAGCCAAAGCATTACATCTAGCAGTTTAGTAGTTACAAATTACTCTTGCCTGTTTTTGTTGCTGTTGTTGTTGTATTTGACCTTGAGTACATTATCAGTATTTCCACACAGATTTGTTTTCCATAATCCATCAACTGCATTACTTTGGGGGCACTGGAAATGAGACAGGAGAGTGCTAACGTGACAGATGAGGACTAAAATAATTAGATAGTGTTCAGTGTAAGGCTACTATATATCTCTTTGATCAAGCATCCTTTGAAAATTCCTTAAATGCCAATTAAATAAAGATTGCTTAGTGGTGAGTACTCTTCAATACCACTCTTCCTTTTGACATTTTTGACCTTATCAATGAACAAAAAGATAAATTAATAGCTTTCTGCCAGACAGGTGAATATAATTATTCTATTTGATTCTTTAGTTCAGAAACTAGCACTTTATTTTATGAATAGTATATATCATATACATACAAAGATTTGAGAAATGGTTCTTTTTAAGAATTTGAAATATTTCAAAAGTTGAAATAATATTCTCCGATTCACTTATTCACACATTCATTAATTTATTCAATAAAGCAGCTCATGTTCAGTGAAAGAGAAAGGCACATGAATAAGTGATTATAATAGAATGAGTACATGTAATAATATAGATGTAAGTTTATGATGCACATATGGGAACATAAAGAAAGAACGTCTACCTCAAAGGAGGTGGATATCAGGAAAATCTCCCTGGAAGAGATTACGCCAGCTGCTATGTCTTAGAGAATGAATTAGAGACAGCCAGACAAAAGGTAAAATGAAAAATAGTCTGGGTAGGTTGAGATATGGTAAGATATATCAAGAAAATGGACTTCAAGGAGAGAGAGAGCACAAGTGAAACTAGTGGGACAAGCCTAGACGAAGACTTTTAGCAGAATATTTAAAATAGCATACTACTTTTTTTTTTTCAGTGACAAGGATATACACGCATGCTGACATTAAAATAGCCCTTTATACATTTTTCAGATGGAAAGTTTCTGGATTTTATTATCCAAACTAATCTTTCATCACTTGGGGGATATGGAATGGGATGGATGCAAGTTTGATTTTTCTGGGACCCTATTTCCTAGGAGAATAATACAGCAATGCAGCAGAGCAGGCAGCTAGCATGAAATGGGTGTGAAGTGATCTCAGGTATTTGGCAGGTCCACACCGTGAATCCACTCTGGTTGACAGGGAAAGGATTTTGACCTTTACAGATGACAGTGGGAAGTCAATGTACATTTGGAAATTATGAGTAGAAAAGAGACATGAGTCATTGACAATAAAAGTCCTAGTGTACTACTTATTTAGCAATTTTTGAGTTTTGAGTAATAATTATGAGAGATTAGGTAAGGACAGAATAAACCTAAGTCATTATTTCCATAATCTTATATCCCAATACAAGTGGAGATCAGAGGTTTCTACTTTCATTATTTTGAAAATAATGCTTTTTCTTTCTGATGAAATATGTTTTCATTAATACAAAGGACGTCAAAAAGGCAGTTTCCTACTGAAAGTCTATAAAAATGAATAAAAATAAATAGTCAAGAAATATTTATTCAGAGTCTACAATGTGCCTGGTACTGTGCTTTCCTCTGGATAAAATCCAGGGAATAAATCATGAAAATATCTCTCATAAGGGACTTAAACTTTGTATAAGATAAAACTAAAGCCTGAGTTCACGCGGTTTGATTATTTCACTAAATAATTGCTTGATCTTACATTAAAGGACAATTTCATAATGTTTTTAAAATCCTCTCCGAACAACTGTAACTTAAAAGTATTATTTGTACTTATAATTTCATGTTTTAAAACACCTACAGCAACCTGAATATGGACAAACTATATATATGGCTCATTTGAATCTTATAATTGATTTTCGAGGAATATCAGTCAACATCAACTACTTGACTTGAAAAAAGACGAATTGCTTAACTGACCAGACAAATTAGTTTTTCATATAAGCTGTGTCTGAGGGAGGAGAGTAAAAACTCTCAGGGACATTAGTAATGTTGAAATATTGGTATTAAATTACAAACCCAGATGAAATCAATCACATGACCCTATTAAATCTATAAACTTCACCATTTATAATTAGAAACTACATATAGAAACTATATACATAACACTATATATAAAATTGCAAAAGGAATGCATTCTAATTGTAAAAAAGTTAAAAAGCATTGGAATACATAATTTGAACAGTGAAATTTCTCATTTTTCTTTCTTTTCTTCCCAAATCCTATATCAGAGAAGACCACTGTTTCCCGCTTGGAGTGATTCTTGCTGTTTTTATTCTCTACATTTGCAAATAAATTCAGTAGCAATATTTTAAGTAAATGAGACCACACTATGCATTCTTTTCTGTGTCTTACTTTGATTCATTCACTCAGCATGTACTTTAAAAATTATTCTTTTTTTTTTTTTTTTTGTCTTTTTGCCTTTATATAGAGCCGCACCCGTGGTATATGGAGGTTCCCAGGCTAGGGGTCTAACAGGAGCGTAGCTGCCGGCCTTCCCCACAGCCACAGCAACGCGGGATCTGAGCCGCATCTGCAACCTACACCACAGCTCACGGCAACGCCGGATCCTTAACCCACTGAGCAAGGCCAGGGATCGAACCCGCAACCTCATGGTTCTTAGTCAGATTCGTTAACCACTGAGCCATGAAGGGAACTCCAAAAATTATTCTTTGAGTACCAATGGGTGTACCTTTTCCTTTAGAGCTCTGGCAAAATATTTGTCCTTCTTTAAGACTGAAAGGCATTTACTCATACGGGTACAGGACAACTTTTAAAATATTTGCTCTTTTGAAAATTTTTATCTAACAATTTTTTACAAGTTACAAACAATACTGTAATGATCTTCCTTATATGTATTATATCACAAATGAAAAGATTTTTCTGGGATAAAATTACTGGATTAAAACCATACACCCTTCTAATGTTTTAATGTTGCTAAATTGACAACAGTTCTACCAATAATATATGACATGTGTCATTATTCATTTCTCCACATTATTGCCATGACTGAGTTTTACAAATAGAATAATTTTTGAAACAGTTGCCCAAATGCTGTTTTCTTAACTTTTAGTTACCATTTCTATGTTATTCATTGATATTAAGTGAGTAAAGGCAGGGAAGGCGACAAAGATATTTTGCTAACTCTTCTGTATCTAATATTAGATGGTGTTACAAACACAATGCTCCATTATTTTGGAGAAGATATAGAGATCTATGCCTTCTTCCAAATTATAACACTTAGAACATGCTAAAAAAACTATATATCCATATGTCACATATTCCAGTTTTGTACTACAATTTAACTTGCAAAGGAATATTTTACTATTAAAAAATCTTTACTTTGCATAGAAAATCATCAGTATAATGTAAATATATGTACAACTGCTTGATTAATCAAGTCTTACAAGAAAGCTTGCTGATTCAGACAGGAATAGGGGTAGAAATACAGATTTGCCTCCTATGGAAAGAGTTGTTATGGTGAACTTCATATGCTACTGAGTAATATAAAAGTTATACTTTATTTTAGAAATGCATTTTCACTTAAAACAATAAACCAATCTTAATAATATTTCATTTTATTTGGAAACAAAAATCAATGTAAAAAGGAAGATTACTTAAGCTCCACAATTTTACCTCCTTGTTAACTCTATCATATTCTGTATGACTTTAGGCTAATAGTCACAGAAAGAGCAGCAAAGTAATATAGAAGACAAAGCCATGTAGCTATTACCTCCATTAAATATAATAATTTGTTAACTTGATGGATTTACTTAAATCTTCCCTGGAATAAAATGGTAAAATAATAATAATCATAATCATGATTGTCATCAGCCCATGACTAACATAGGAGGGAGGCCAAACTCTAACTGATAGTTGAGGCCAGTAAAACTGGAATTCTAAATTTCTAAATGACATAAGCTACATGGTAATTATAGACTGATAGGTGATACAAATTAATTTTACCATTTATGATTATTTTTTCCTATTAAGTTTCCTATTTGTTTTCATTACAGGGTTATACAGGAGAAAGATAATATAGCAAAAACTATATTTAAAATGTAATAATTTGAAAGACAAATATACATATGAAAATTCATACATACTATTTTCATAAAAGATACAAGCATTCTTAGTGGAAGGACATCATATATTTCCTTTACAACAGAAAAAGTAGTTTGTACTAATAATGACTCATTAAGTCAAATACGAGTTCTTCATGGTTGGTATTCAGCTATTTGGTGCTATCCAAATAGCCATGGTCAAAGTACTAACTCACTATAGGAATGGGTAATACATACCATTCATTCATAATCTTTTATGCAACATCAATTTGTCAAATGTCTTAACTCCTTTTACATTGAAAGTTATTTTTAAACAATTTCCTCTCAGATTAAACTATTCAAAATTTTTAAATCTCAAATTTCCCTTCAAAGATCTTCATGGACTTAAAATCCTCTTTTGCAGCCTTTCTACCATGGCATTATTTTTATAAACATTTAAAAATAATGTTGATTGCCAAGAAGAGCATCTTCATGATCTGCATCATCATTAAACTCTCCTTGCTCCCAAGGAGATCCCAAGTGCAATCTGGTCTCTTATAGGACTCTTCACAATTTAAGATTGTTTCCACCTCTTCTCAAATCCTCCTTTATGTCCACCATTTTCTTTGCATAATATCCACCTGTTATAGAGACTAATTATTGTGTCCCTTGCTTGTAGAGTGCTCTGAACTTATTTTAAAGAAAAATTCTAAAATATTTATTACTTTACTGGGACAGGGGAGTAGGACGTACAAACTACAGGTGTTAAGATATGTTACAAGGATGTAGTGTATAACATGGGGAGTATAGCCAATATTTTGTATTAACTGTAAATGAAGTGTAAACTTTAAAAATTGTATAAAAATTTTAAAACAGGCAAATGGGATCAAGAAGTATAGACCTCCAGTTACAAAATAAATGTCATGAAGATGTAATACACAGCATACAAAATACAGTCAATTACACTATACTAAATTTGTATGTTGATACATGGTTACTAGACTTATCATGGTGATCATTTTGTTATGTATTTAAATATCAAACCACTATGTTATATACCTTAACTACCATAATATTGTATATAAGCTATATTTCAATTAAAAAGGGTTTACAATTAAAAATAAATAAATACATAATTGTTTTGGCCATACCCTTAGCATGTGGAAGTTCTTAGGCCAAAGACTGAATCCATGCCACAGCAGTGACCCAGGACACTGCAGTGACAACAATTAGATTTTTAACCCACTGCACCATGGGAGTACTCCAATAAATTAATTCATTTAAAAAATGGTGAGTACTCTAGAAAAAAAATTTTCTGTTCTAAGATCTAAAATACACTGTAATTAGCAAGACAATAGCTATAAAACGAACCCAAAATATTTTGAAAAAAGAATGTAGTACACATGGAGCAGTGATTGAGAAGCCTAAAATGTTTTTACCAAAAAAGAATGATGACTTATCAAGATACACGAGTTGATTTTAATTTTTCTTCTGTTTTAGGTGTTTATGTTTTCTATCTAATTGGTTAAGGTTAAGGATTTAAAGATTTCTGAATTCAGGTAATTTCCATTCTGCTACTTACAACTTTGGGCAAATTGCCAAATGTTTCTAATCTCAAGTTTTTTAATCTGTTACATCAGAATGATAATACTTTTATAATTTTGGAGAGGAATGCTTTGAGCACAGTCTGTGGTATATAATAATAGTCAAACAGTGGCAACAATTATTCGGTACCTGGATCAAGAACTAAATACCAACCACTCCAAGCTACTGAACAGTTTTCTCAGAGTCCAAGGAGGAAAGAATTTAATTTCTGATGTAAAAGAGAAAAATGTTTTTAAATTCAGCAGACTATTTATAAACATGTTTTGTTCCTTTGTAGATGCCTAACAGATTGTAAGATAAAAACCCTTTCATTAGCAACTCTTTATAGACACATCTTAAGAAATATAAAAGATGCACAATGAATACTATTCATTTTAGCTTTACCTCTGTAATAGCACTTGACTGTTGAGAGGTCTGTACTACTTTAGTCAAATGAAGGATTTCAGTTTGATATCAGATTCTCATGACATAGTATTTATAATTAATTTGGAAACAGGAGAGAGAATCCAAAATATTCAAATAGAAAATGTGATTTAAAAGGACTTGACTATCTTTTCACTAAATTGTAAAAATGAAAAATTATAAAACGTAGTTGGCAGAATAATTTCTATGAAATCAAATTAGAAATTGATGTGGAAATATTTCTGATTTGTCTGAAATTTTCTTTTTCTTTCAAGTAAATCTTATAGTGCTAGAGGAATGTGGTTTTGCATCTTTATTAACATAATTGCACTTATCACATACCACTTTCTTTTTCAAATTTATTATTTTGAAATGCCAGCTACTCTGGCTATTGACTCTTTTCCAGCACATTTAGCATTGAATTAAGATGGTGTCATTTCACATGCAAGCTCCAACACCACTTCAAGCCCTTTGACCCTTCTTCAAATAGCTAATTCCCTGGAGCGCAGAGGTGGTGGCAAAAATGGCAGCAAATGACAAGGTGCTGAAAATTCTGTCATATGCGTTAGCTCTCTAGCTGTCAAGGTCTTTATTTCTATATGAGACTACTAAAGCTAGTATGATTTAAATATATTGAAAACATTTTTAAAAAAATTAAGAGTTGATTCTTCAGGCCAATACCAGCCCCGGTCCCCCCCCCCCCCGCCGCCCCAACCCCAAACATCACAAGCAGTTGCTCCTGGAACCAATCCTGCCCATTAGAGGGCAGCCTTGCCCCCACCCTCTTGTCCCTACCCTCTTCTGCACAGCTAGGGTACTAGGACCCGGGTCTACCTAGAAATGGGCTGACAGCCACTGCACATGACAGTGTCTGGCAGCCAACTGCCCTGGGAGCCAGCCTTGCCTATCAACACACACATAGTACTTAGTCCTCCTGCCGCAGAGGGGCTCATGTGGCTCACACAGGGATCCCCTATGGCATATAGCTCTGAGGTCCAGAGAGGGGTGGCTGCTGGGTTCCACAGGATGTCTCCAACATAAGGCCACTTTTTCAAGATTGGTAAATGTAACCAACCAACCTACCTAATACATATAAATAACCACACTGAATTAGCAAAGTGAGGTGACAGAGGCATATGTTCCAAATGAAGGAACAAGATAAAACCCCAGAAGAAGAATTAAGTGAAGTTGAGATAAACAATCTACTGATATAGAGTTCAGGGTAATGATCTTAAAGATGCTCAACAAATTTGGGATAAGAATACATAAACATAATGAGAAGTTTAATAAAGAGCTAGAAAATATAAAGAAGAAACAAACAGAGCTGAAGAATACAATAACTAAAATAAAAAATACACTAGAAAGAATCAACAGCTGATTGGGTGATGCAGAAGAATGGATCAGAAAACTGGAAGACCAAGTAACAGAAATCAATGAAGCTGAACAGGAAACAAAAAGAACATAAAAATGAGGATAGTTTAAGAGACCTCTGGAACAGCATCAAGTGTACTAACATTCACATTACAGGGGATCCCAGAAGGAAAAGAAAGAAGAAAAACAGTAGAGAAATTTTTGAAAAATGATAGCTACAAATTCTTAACCTGGGAAAGGAAACAAACATCCAGGTTTGTTTCAGGCAGCATAGAGAGTCCCAAACAAGGTGAACCCAAAGAGGTCCACCTCAAGACACATTACAATTTTCTTTTTTTTTTTTTAAGGGCCACACCCACAGCATATGGAGGCTCCCAGGCTAGGAGTTAAATAGGACCTGTAGCTGCTGGCCTATGCCACAGCCACAGCAATGCGGGATCTGAGCTGTGTCTGCAACCTGCACCACAGCTCATGGCAACACTGGATCCTTAACCCACTGAGCAAGGCCAGAGATCGAACCTGCTCCCTCATGGACAACAGTGTGTTTGTTAAACACTGAGCCACGACAGGAACTCCAAGACACATTATAATTAAAAGGGCAAATTTAAAAGAGTCTTAAAAGCAGAAAGAGAAAAGTGACTAGTTTCACATAAGGGAACTCACATTAGACATCAGCTGATTTTCAGCAGTAACTCTGTAACCCAGCAGGGGCTACATGATACATTCAAAATGATAAAAGCAAAACAAAACAAAACAAAACATAACTACAACCAAGAATACTCTACCCATACCAAGCAAAGCTATAATTCATTTGAAGGAGAAATAAAGGGTTTTATAGACAAGCAAAAGCTAAAAGAGTTCAACACTACTAAATAGACTTTACCAGAAATGATAAAGGATATCTTTGTGGAAAAGAAGACCATAGAAATACGAAAATTACAAAAGGAAAAAAAAATCTCATTGGTAAAGGCAAACATGCAGTAAAAGTAGTTGAACAACCACTCACAAAGCTGGTAGGAAGATTAAAAGACAAATGTAGTGAAATAATCTATTATCTACAAAACGTAGTTAAAGGATATACAAAAAATGTGAAATATGATGTCAAAAACATTAAATGTGAAGGGAGGGTAAAAATGTAGGATTGTTATAATGCATTCAAATATATATATATTTACATAGTTATATTTGAACCTCACTGTAACTACAAACCAAAAATCTGTGATACACACTCGAAAAAGAGGGAGGAATCCAAACACAGCACTAAAGATAGTCCTCAAATTAAAGAAAAGAGAGAAAAAGCAGAAAAAAGAAAGAAACAGAAAAGAACAAAAATAAACCCCTTAAAAACAATGACAAAATATTAGTTTCATCAATAATTAATTTAAATGTAAGTGGAAAAAATGTTTTGATTAAAAGATAAGAGTAGACAAATGGATTCAAAATAACAAGACCCATATATGTGCTGACTTAGAGACTCACTTCAGATCTAAAGACACACTCAGACTGAAAGTAGAGGAATGGAAAAGATATTCCATGCAAATGGAACAAAAAGAAAACTGAGGAAATAATATTACATCTGACAAAATAAGCTTTAAAAGAAAGACTGTAACAAGAGACGAATGACATTACATAATGATGAAGGGATCAATCCCATAAGAAGATACATTGTTACTCTAATATTATCTTTATGTATTTAGGTGTTCCTCCAACGTAGGAACACCTAAATACATAAAGATAATATTAGCAAACATAAATGGAGAAATTTCCAGTAATGAAATAACAGGGGAGGACTTAACATCCCATTTACATCACACACACACAAAAAAAATTCCATACCCATTAGCAGTTACTCCCACGTGCCTTCTTCCCAGCCACTAACATACCAATAATCTGCTTTCTCTCTGAAAGGATTTTGCTTATTCTGGATATTTTATATTAATAAAACATACAATTACATTTCAAAATAAAGATAGGTAGATAAAAATAAAAACATAGTAAAATAAAAATAAGTTGATTCTTGAAATCCATCTTAGTAACACATCACAGTTTTATGAATTTGATTATTACTCTTATTACATTAATAATGAAATTAGTAGTTCCTGTCCTGGCTCAGTGGTTAATGAACCTGACTAGTATTCATGAGGGAGCAGGTTCAATCCCTGGCCTTGCTCTGTGGGTTAAGGATCCAGCATTACTGTGAGCTGTGGTGTAGGTTGCAGATATGGCTCAGGTCCCCCATTGCTGTGGCTGTGGTATAGGCCAGCAGTTGCAGCTCGACCCCTAGCCTTGGAACCTCCATATGTCATGGGTGTGGCCCTAAAAAGCCAAAACACAAAAAAAAAGAAAGAAAAAAAGAAAAAGAAAACCCAGAAAAATGAAATTAAATTTCACTTTAGTATTCAATAGTCATGTAAATTTCTGTATTATCCAACAATGGTTTTTATTAATTAATCATTTTGGTATTACTTAAAAAATCTAAAAGGGAAAAGATTTAGGAGGCTTCTTCAAATTCATGTATTGTACCCTGTGGTAGGCAAAATTCTAAAATGACCTATAGTGACACTCAATCTTGTATAATTTCTCCTTGAGTATGGGTGGAACTTGGGATTATTAGCAGATAATCATTCCCATAGTTATGTCACCTTATGTCAAATGAGGTTCCGCAGATGTAATTAAGTTCCCAAATCAATTGATCTTAAGATAGCAAGATTATCCAAGTAGGCCTCGTCTGTTTTGCCCTAGGCTTTTATTTTTTATTTATTTATTTTTCAGCTGGGTATTTATTTATTTATTTATTCATTGCATTATAGCTGGTTTACAGATTTCTGTCAAATTTTCCAACTGCACCGCGTGGTGATCTGGTTACATGTACATATCCTAGGATTTTAAATTTGTGTCTTAAGGACAAAGATGGAGGAAGTCAGAGAATTAAAATGTAAGAATTCAACATGCAGTTGCTGACTTGAAGACAGAGGGGACCACATAGCAAAGAATGAACGTGGGACGTCTCTAGGAACTGAAAGCAGTCCTTGGATGAGAGCCACCAGGAAAACATGGATCTCTGTCTTAGAAACAGAAGCAAATGAATTCTGCCAACAACATGAACTTGAAGGCAGATTTTCCCATAGAGCCTCTACACAAGAAATCAGCCCTGTAACATCATGAGGTTACCTCCGAGATACTCTGAAAAAGACTTAGCTGCATCATGTAACTTCTGACTTACAGAGCTGTGAAATGTTGTTTTATACCACTAAATGTGTAGTACTTTATTACACAGCAGTAGAAAACTAATATGCCTCTTTTCCTCCCCTCAAAAAGCTTGAGCTAATTAGCACTGAATATTTTAAATTAACTGCTTTTTTTTTTTTTGTCTTTTTGCCTTTATCTAGAGCTGCACCCGTGGCATATGGAGGTTCCCAGGCTAGGGGTCTAACAGGAGCTATAGCTGCCAGCCTTTGCCACAGCCACAGCAACACGGGATCTGAGCCGTGTCTGCAACCTACACCATGGCTCACGGCAACACCGGATCCTTAACCCACTGAGCAAGGCCAGGGATCGAACCTGCAACCTCATGGTTCTTAGTCGGATTCGTTAACCACTGAGCCACAAAGGGAACTCCTAAATTAACTGCTTTAAAAAAAAGCATTTTTTAAAAAAAGACGATTTTTTGAAAATCATCTTTTTTCTATTTTTCAGGTAGCATCAATTTTTAAAAGTATTTCTTTTATTTCATTGCCAATTTTAGCTAATGTAGGAAATTTTTCTGAATGTTCACACAGTATTCAGTTTTATATATTTAAACCAGGTTTGAAATGTTCATTGATGGGGATGAAGTTAGGAAGAAATATGGGCTATTAAAATTTCTCTCTATTAAAAAAAATATCCAGGTTGAAAAAGTAATAAAGCTACTTAGCTAGTTGGGACCTAACATATCAAAGTTAAATTTAATTCAGAACATGAGACAAAAAGCAAATAGGAATGCAATTAAAAGCAATTTAGGCAAGGAGAAATCAGAGGAAAGACTGTCCAGATTGGAAAAGGAACTTCATTGAGACTGATACTTTTGAAGACCTTATCTGTCATCTTCTAAAAGGGGGTGTTTCCAGAAAGAGGCTTCAGGGGGAAACACTGCTTAATTTACAATAGAAGTTTTCATATTTATGTAAGAAAAGAATGGCAGTATAGGGATCCAGAATGCTTTGCTTTTTTGCTTTCAGATGAAGTAAAATTAAAGATTGTTTCTTTTTACCACTAAGTAGTTGGGACAAGCAAATGACAGTATATGAGAATGACCTAAGTCTGGTGGATTGGTTAGAATTTTCCAGCTCAACAGTGTATGCTTTTATTTTGTAGAAAAGAAGGGCAATGAAAAATTATTCTTTACAGTTCCATTTTAATTTAATTTAGTATAAGAACTATGAGGAAAAATAGGAATTTTACAACTTCTTTCATCTAAGAAGTTTCAAGCTAAAATATATAACAATGGAGTTCCCATCGTGGCTCAGTGGTTAACGAATCCGACTAGGAACCATGAGGTTGCGGGTTCAATCCCTGGCCTTGCTCAGTGGGTTACGGATCCGCCGTTGCCGTGCGCTGTGGTGAAGGTTGCAGACGTGGCTCGGATCCTGCGTTGCTGTGGCTGTGGCGAAGGCCGGCAGCTACAGCTCCTGTTAGACCCCTAGCCTTGGAACCTCCATATGCCACGGGTGCGGCTCTACATAAAGGCAAAAAGACAAAAAAATAAATAAATAAATAAAATATATAACAATAGTGATTAAATGAGGTCAAGGTTTACATTCCACAGATCTTAGCTTTGGGAAAAAATGCAGCACCTTACAGGACAGCAGAAAGAGCTAAAAGGAGTATTTTAATATATAATCCAAAGAAGTTGTTCAATTTTATGCTACTTATATCTTGGCGGGAGGATCAGAAGACTTGTTTAAGGAGACTCAACAAAAAGTCTCTTGCTTGAGAATACATCACCTCTGAGTGCCAATACTGTATTTATTTAGATACTTATAATGCTACATGTTTAAAGAAAATTATTGCTTAATATACCTCTCACAGAGAACAAAAGTCATGGAGACTGAAATTAATAAACATAATGGCTGAGCAATCTATAGTAATAAGAAAAGGTTTATTACGCACATTCTGGATGTCAACTAGGATTCCACACAAAAAGAATTCAGTATATAAATTCTACAGAGTGCTAATACATTGCAATGTACCTCCCCTACCATGTTGTAACTGCAGGAAGAGTCAATTCTCCTCTTACTCTACCACCTTTCATTACTTCCAGATCTATGAATCAAAATATTCATCTATTATTTCATTCACTCAATATTCATTAAATTCTGCCTCCACACAAAAATGAATAGGAAAATTTTTATATGGCTCATATTATAGCTGGAGGAAAATATCAGCATGATCTGAAAGACAAATTACAAATTTAAACCCAGGGGAAAAAAAAGTATATATACACAAGACTTTCAGAGTTCACTAAATTTTACTGCTAAAAATTTCAGTAATTGATGTGGGAATGGATTTCTAGGATTCTCAGCCAAGGATATGGATAAATTTATTGATAACCAATGAACTTGTTAAAGATTCTGAATTTAATGTTGTGGTTCTGAATGACGGAAACTGTGACTCAATGGTAGCCCAATTAAATGAAGTAAAAAATCTAGGGAAATTCACCTATTTCATCTAGAATTATGTAATAGATGAAATACAAGGATTTATCATGCTTGATCATCATGTACTCATATTCTGTTAGAGAATCCAGCTTACTCTCTTCATGGTACCTTAAGATCTACGTTGGTAAGAGATGCATTGTCATATAGCTGAGAGGTGGGAAGACTCTTTAAGTAAAACAGGGTCTCTAATTCTACTGGAGCAAGGAGTATTCTGAGACGGATCAGACCATGACATGACATTTAACTGGCTAGAGCAAACTGGGTATGTTACGTATAATAATCAACAAAACCTATGTAGTAATCTGAATACGGTCCTCAGAGATTTGTTGATGATGAATTATTATAATATTCCCAGGAGCTGCATATGTAGGCAGCCTCCTAAGGTTCTGCTTCACAGTTGAAATGGACAACCACTCTGACCTGAAGAAAGGCTTGTTTATGTCCCCATTTTAGAGAATCGTGGCCCTTCACCAAATCTAAGACCCAAGTCTCAAGTTAAGGTATGAATGGATATTCTTCATGAAGGGCCTTTGATATAACATCACAACTATATCTGTGGAAGTGGCTTTACTGAAAGAAATATGCAAATATTTATTTGGGATACTTCACTCTAGGAAAAGGGATCCACACAGACCTTGGAGGATGGTTAGATACTGGCTTCTGACTTAAAAAAAAAAAAAAAAAGAATAACTTAAAATACATTATAACCATGGGGATTCCCCCCAAGAGAGATTTTTCTAAAGGTGTTAATTGATGATTTTTTTAATTATTATTATTTACAGTTTAGGAAAACTGATTTCAGCATTGAACTTTACTCTGGGCTAGAGATGGAAAATATCAACTTGCCCAACTCTCTGAGAGGTAGAAAGTCAGAAAAGTTAAACTACAGCTTTTAAGTGCAAAATAAGAACCTAGATCTTTTAAAATCTAGCCAGGTTTTGCTACACCAGCCCAGTTGCCATGGTTATGTTTCCCTCGTTCTTCACTTTGGTTTTAAAATTTTATGTTCTTCAAATTGGAAAAAAAATCCACAAATTCTTGCTTTTTTTTTTTTTTCCATGGTGGCAGAGATTGGAGGTGGGGGAGTCTGAGAGGAAAAATTTGTGAAAATTATTATAAATTTCCCACAGATGGTTAAAATTATAAAGCCATAGTTACTAGAAGCACAGAAGATATAAAGAAAACATCAAAGCATAAAATAATCAAATTTCTTATATCAGTAAGAAGGAGAAAATCTTAAAAGCTAAAGAAAAAAAGATTTTATATGGGGCAACAAAAGTAAGAAATAGAAACTATTTCTTTTGGAATATGCAAGGGAGACTACAGAAAAGCAACCAAATGTACTTAAATGTACTGAAAGATAGAAACTATCAAACTAGAATTCCTCACTCAGAAAAGATAACTTTCAAATACAAAAGTGAAATGAAGAGTTTTTCAGCCATGCAAAAGCTGAAAGAATGTAATACTAGAAGACCTGAACCATAAGAAAATACTAAAAGGAAAGCCTTCAAATGAAATCACTATCTCAGAAATATCTGCACTCCCATCTTAACTGAAGTATTACTCACAATAGCCAAGATGAGGTAACAACCCAAGGGTCCACGATAGATGAATGGATAGAGATAATGTGGAATAGGTATACTCAATGGAATATTATTCAGCCATTAAAAAAGAAATCCTACCATTTGTGAAAACATGGATGAAACATGAAGGCATTATGCTAAGTGAAATAGACTTAGCATTTCTCTAAGAAACACAAATTCTCTATAATCTCTCATATGTAAAATCTTAAAAAAGCTAAACTCATAGAAACAAAGCAGATGGTGGCTGACAGGGGTTAGGGTCTCAAAGGTAGAAACATCCAGGTATCAGCTGAGTAAATTCTGGGGATCTAATGTACAGCATGGTGACTCTAATGTTTCCAGACTCAGGAGAAAACTGAAAAAAAAAATCTGTATCTTCTGCTTGTCTTCTTAGCTTCTTAGTAGCTGCTTTCTGCTCCTTTTCCTCAGTGTTTCACTCTGAAAATTTGAGATTTAGGAGCTGGCAACTACCTTGGGGGAAAATTGCCAGGAGATTATTAACTTCATCTCAATTTCTTTTACTTCCCTCTAAGATCTTGGCTTTTCAAGTCCCTGCTACTTTAGTTTTTAACCGATGCTTTCAATATGTTCTTTTAAGCCAGTGTTTAAACTAACACACATAATGTTTTCTTCAGGAATGTTAGTTTTGTTGTTGTTATTGTTGTTGTTGTTGTTGTTTTGTCTTTTTGCCTTATCTAGGGCCACACCTGCGGCATATGGAGGTTCCCAGGCTAGGGGTCAAACAGGAGCTGTAGCTGCCGGCCTTCACCACAGCCACAGCCACAGCAACGCAGGATCCGAGCCGCATCTGCAACCTACACCACAGCTCACAGCAATGCCGGATCCTTAACCCACTGAGCAAGGCCAGGGATCAAACCCGCAACCTCATTGTTCTTAGTCGGATTCATTAACCACTGAGCCACGACGGGAACTCCAGAATGTTAGTTTAAACTAGGCACTTCGGAGATCGGCAAGATGGCGGAGGAGTAAGAGATTGCGGTCACCCTCTCCCACAAATACATCAAAAAACGCATCTAAATATAAAACAACTTGGACAAATCATCATCTGAATGCTGATTAATTTAAAACTCCAAAAACTGCAAAAAACCCTTGAAATAACTGGGTAGAACAACTGAAGAAAAAAAAAAAAAGGTGAGAGAGAGAAAAGGAATCAGGACGGCAGCCAGCACCCCAGGGAGGGATCTGTGAAAAAGAAAAGTTTCCTGGGAAGAAACCTAAACAACGATCAATGGATCAACGATCAGCAGAACTAGAGGGACATCAAAGCCTGAGAAAAACGCAGCAGCTGGATTGAGATAGGAAAATCGGAGTTAGAGACTCACACAGACGACCTGAATACCGGCACAGACACCACAGCCTGAGGTGACGGGCGGTGCCTGGGAGCTAAGACACAGGCTCCAAAGGTTAGTCCCTGGGAGAGGGCTGAGGTTGGTGGCCATGGCGGTTGAGGGAATAGGACAAGGAACAGCAATATTCTACGATTTGTGGAGAGCAAAACCAGGACTGAGGGAACCGAGGACGTCTGGTCCCGCATGGGAGGCAAGCCTCCATTGTTAGGGAGGAGGAGAGGAGGAGGGGCTGACCGCCATGGGAAGCAACCTGAAATAGCGCACAGGGTGGGGCGATGGTGCCCCGCCAAAGAGAGCGGAAGTGGGGAGGAGCCAGTGGAGGCTGCAGCTGCGGCAGCAGGGGCGGAGCCGTGCCTTGAAGCCTGTGGGCGGAGCACTGTGCCAGGTTGTGGACCCAGGTACCTGTGACAGCCAGCATCGGCGGGGGTGGCAGGGCCCTGTGCCGGTCCATGGACCTAGGTGACTGCGTCAGCCCACAGAGTTGGTAGCTCTGGCGGGCAGAGCAGTACACGACCATATGGAGCTAGCTTACCACGCAGAGGAGTGGGGCCAGCGCCAGCCGCTGGAGCCAGGAAACCGTCCCAACTGACGTGCAAGCATCAGCAGAAGGGCGGAACAAATGCCAGCCTGCTGAGCCAACCTCTGACAGGTACCTCTTGTGGTTCCAATCACCTCAAAGAGGACTTTGCAAACAAACACTAGCTTCCCATGGCGCTCACTCCCAGGGGAAATCATACTTCCTGCTGCTGCTACTGCCAAATGCTCAGGACACCTGGTAGATCTGCCTAGAGCTCACGACCACTTCCCAGGGCTGCGCAACTAGTAGTAGACCATAAAGCCACCTTCCTGCAATTGAGAGCATAGAGACTAGGCACCAACTGTCGACCTTAGCCATTCCTAAGTATCTTCTCTAACCACAAAGACATGAAACTAGAAATCAACCACAGGAAAGGAAATGAGAGAAAACATACTACATGGAGACTAAACAACATGCTTCTAAAAACGAATGGGTCAATGAGGAAATCAAGAAAGAAATACAAAAATACCTTGAAACAAATGAGAATGAAGACACAACAACCCCAAATCTATGGGATGCCGCAAAAGCGGTGCTTAGAGGGAAGTTCATAGCATTACAGGCCTTCCTAAAAAAAGAAGAAAAATCTCAAATTGACAAACTAACCCATCACCTAAATGAATTAGAAAAAGAAGAACAAAAACACCCTAAAGTCAGCAGAAGGAAGAAAATCATTAAGGTCAGAGAGGAAATCAATAAAGTAGAAATTCAAAAAACAACAGAAAAAAATCAATAAATCCAAGAGCTGGTTCTTTGAAAAGGTTAACAAGATTGACAAACCTCTGGCAACCCTCATAAAGAAGAGGAGACAAAAAACCCAAATAAACAAAACAAGAAATGAAAATGGAGAAATTACAACGGATATTACAGAAATACAAAAAACCATGACAGAATACTATAAACAATTATATGCCAACAAATTTGATAATCTAGAAGAAATGGACAAATTTTTAGAGACCTACACCCTCCCAAAACTGAATCAAGAAGAAATAAATCAACTGAACAGACCAATCACTAGATATGAAATTAAGTATGTCATCAAAACACTCCCTACAAATAAAAGTCTGGGACCAGACGGCTTCACAGGTGAATTCTACCAAACATACAAAGAGGAACTCATACCCATTCTCCTTAAGCTTTTCCAAACAGTTGAAGAAGAAGGAACAATCCCAAAGACATTCTATGATGCCAACATTACCTTAATTCCAAAACTAGACAAAGACACCACAAAAAAGAGAACTATAGGCCAATATTGTTGATGAATATAGATACAAAAATTCTCAACAAAATTTGAGCCAACCAAATCCAACAGCGTATCAAAAAAATCATACACCATGATCAGGTGGGATTCACCCCAGGTGCACAAGGATGGCTCAATGTACGCAAATCAATCAACATTATAAAACACATAAACAAAAGAAAAGTAAAAAACCACATGATTATCTCAATAGACGCAGAAAAAGCATTTGACAAAGTCCAACATCCATTCATGATTAAAACTCTTACCAAAGTTGGAATACAGGGAACATTCCTTAACATAATAAAGACCATATATGAAAAACCCGTGTCAAACATAATACTCAATGGAGAAAAGCTGAAAGCCTTCCCACTAAAGTCTGGAACAAGACAAGGATACCCACTCCCACCACTGTTTTTAAACATAGTATTAGAAGTCCTAGCTACAGATTTTCTTTGAAGATGGCAGAATAGAAGGACTGGAGCTCAACTTATCTCCCAAAAAAAAAAACAAAACTACAACCAAATGCCGAGCAGCCTTCAACCAAATGGATTGTAAACTTCCAAAAAAGATACTCTGCTCCAGAAGACACAGCGGAGACCACATCAAGAGGTAGGAGGGGCGATTACACGATAGAAGCAACCCCATACCTCCCGGGTGGGAAGCCCCCACAGACTGGAAAGTAACTGCACCACAGAGACTCAGCTACAGGACTGAGAGTTCTGAGCCTCACGTCAAATCCCCACGGCTGGGGATCGGGCACAGGGAGAAAGAGCCCTCGGAGCATCTGGCATTGAAGGCCAGCGGGGCTTGTGTGCAGGAGCTCCACAGGACTGGGGGAAACAGAGACCCCATCCTTGAAAGGCACACACAGACTTTCACGTGTACTGGGTCCCAGGGAAAAGCAGTCTCCATAGGAATCCAGGTGGAACCTGACTGCAATTCCTGGAGGAACTCCTGGGAAAACAGGGGTGAAAGTGCCTTGTTTTGGGGGAAGGGCATTGGAGGTGAAGCTCTCGGGGACATTAAGCAGCCTGCATTTTCCTGGAGGGGGCCATTTCTGGGAAAATCTGGTCCCTCCCATCAGCGCTGAGAAGCCCCAGTCCAAACAACAATCCAGGTGGGATCTCAGCCCCATCCATCAAGAAACAGGCTGCCTAAAGACCCCTCAGGCACACAGCCAGCCTCTAATCTCATCCAGAGACAAAGCCCCATCCATCAGAGGGAGAGGAATCAACCACACCTACCAGTGAGCAGGCCTCAATCCCTCCCATCAGGAAGCCTACAGCAAGCCCACTCCATACCAACTTTAGACACAGGGGAGGCAAACACCTGAACTAAGAGAGGCTACAACTCTGTCTGCAAAAAGGTCGCCACACCAAAAACCTACAAAAATGAAAAGACAGAAAACTGTAACTCAGATAAGGGAGAAAGAGAAAAGCCCAGAGAAACAGCTCAGTGATGAGGAGATTATCAGCCTCTCAGAAAGAGACTTTAGACTGTTGATGTTGAAGATGATGCAAAGCATTGGAAATAGACTGGAGGCAAAGACTGATCACTTACAGGAAACACTGAGCAAAGAAATAAAAGCTGTAAAATTAAACACGAAGAGATGCAAAATACAATAACTGAAATAAAAAATTCATTAGAAGCAGCCAACAGTAGAATACAAGAGGCAGATGAACGAATCAGTGAGGTGGAGGACAGATTAGTGGAAATCAGTAATGCAGAAGAGAAAAGAGATAAAAGATTGTAAGGAAATGAGGAGAGTCTCAGAGAACTCTGGGATAATGTTAAACACACCAATATCCATATTATAGGGGTGCCAGAGGGAGAAGAGAGAGAGAAGGGGACAGAAAAAATATTCGATGAGATAATAGCCGAAACTTTCCTAATATGGGAAAGGAACAACTCACTCAAATTCAGGAAGTACAATGAGTACCATACAAAATAAACCCAAGGAGGAACACCCCCAGACACATATTAATCAAAATGACCAAAGTTAAAGACAAAGAGAAAATTTTGAAAGCAGCTAGGGAAAAGAAACAAATGACATACAAGGGAACCCCAATAAGGTTATCAGCAGATATTTCAGCTGAAACCCTGATGAAAGGGAAAAACTTTCAACCAAGATTATTTTATCCAGCAAGGCTCTCATTCAGATTTGAAGGAGAGACCAAAAGCTTTACAGAAAAGTAAAAGCTAAGAGATTTCTGCAACACTAAACCAGCTTTACAACAAATCCTAAAGGAACTTCTCTAGGCAGAAAAGAAAAGGCCATAACCAGAAACAGAAACACCACAAAAGACAAGGCCCACTAATAAAGGCATATATACAGTAAGCACACTAAATCATACATGTACAAATATGCTACCAAAATCAGAAATCGTGAGAAGAGAACACAAATGCAGGTCACTGGAGAAGCACGTGCAATTAAGAAATCAACAAGTTAAAACAATCTCAGTTATATATAGACTCCTATATCAAAACTTCAGGGTAACAGCAAACCAAAAATCTACAATTAATACACAAACAAATAAGAAAAATCAACTCAAATACAACATTAAAGATAGCCATCTTGTGAGAGGAGACAACAAGAGAATAAGGGAAGAAAAAAGAGCAACAAAAACCCCAAACAGTTAATACAATGGCAATAAGAACATATATATCAATAATTACCTTATGTTAATGGACTGAATGCCCCAACCAAAAGACATAGACTAGCTGAATGGATACAAAAACAAGACCCATATATATGCTGTCTTCAAGAGACCCACTTCATTTCGAGAGACACATACAAATGGAAAGTGAGAGGATGGAAGAAAATATTCCATGCAAAAGGGCATCAAAAGAAAGCAGGAATAACAATACTCATATCAGACAAAATAGACTTTAAAATGAAGAACATTTTAACAGACAAGGAAGGGCACTACACAATGATCAAAGGATCAATCCAAGGAGAAGATATAAAAATTTTATATATCTATGCACCCAACATAGGATCACCACAATATATAAGGCAACTGCTAACAATCTTAAAGAAGAAATCAACAATAACACCATCATAGTGGGGGACTTTAACATCCCACTTACAGTAATGGACAGGTCATCCAGGCAGAAA
>PVHT021183619.1:3466523-3575232 GCA_004024745.2 Catagonus wagneri | reverse complement strand
ACTAGAAACCATGAGGTTGCGGGTTCGATCCCTGCCCTTGCTCAGTGGGTTAACGATCCGGCGTTGCCGTGAGCTGTGGTGTAGGTTGCAGACGCGGCTCGGATCCCACGTTGCTGTGGCTGCGACGCAGGCCAGTGGCCACAGCTCCGATTAGACCCCTAGCCTGGGAACCTCCACATGCCGCGGGTGCGGCCATAAAACCCGCGGCCATAAAATGACAAAAAAGGCAAAAAAAATAAAAATAAAAAAATAAAAGTGTAAAAGTTTACATATTCAAAAAACAATACTGCTCATTTTCTTCCACCTAAAATTACCTTAATAAGAAAGAATCTTATTCCACATCCCTAAAGTTTTGGGAAGAAGTTATGTGTAGCCTAATGAGACCATTGTAAGCTTAACATATTTGTACTCTCAGGCTTTATCCTGAACATTACTCCAGCTATCCATGTTTCAAATATGTTTCAAATTATTTACCACTGAATAATGAGCCATGCTTATTTGTTGGCTTTAATTAGTGCCATGTACATAGCCTACTTGGGTCGACAAAATAATTAACTTAATACTAGTAACAACACTGTGATGCATGCATTACTATTTCCATTTTTAGGATAATTGCATTGATTTGGGGAAGTTAGGTATTTTGCCTACAATTATACAGCTGCTATGTGCACAATTATACATTTTATTTTGATCATGATTTCCATTTTTCTGGACAAGAGCTTCAATACAATACTTGAAGGTGTTTAATCACTTGGCTTATAGTTCATAAAAGTGTTCTGCCATTATCTGGAACATACTCGATATTTTTAGAAAGGTAAGCCAAGCCTCAAGGAACGCATGCCTCATAAATTTATTGCATTTTACTGACATCACCACTTTCTTAAACCCTCTTTCATCTTCTCCATTTTTTTCCATTTCTTTTCTCAAGTCTAGGATCATAAATATTCCTTTAGTTGTAAACAGCACATTATTTAAATAGCTTTTATCTAAAAGAATTCTGGAAATTTACTTTAGGTGAAATTTCAAGGAGAGAATTACAATTAATCATTTTGCAAGAATGACATTCTAAGTTCTCATACTTGCTGTGCTAGCTAAGTCAAGTAAGACAGGCACTTACATAAAGCACTTACTTTTCCAAATGCCAGTTTTAGACTTTTCCAGGTGGCTTACTGATAGATCCAAACCAACGATATCATTGATAACTGCATGCAGGTGGAACAAAATTCTCCCAGGAATTAAAATCAAAGGATTTATGACTAAATTTCTGTATCTGCTACCTCAATATACTATTTTTTTTCTTTTTAAGTGTTTTAAAACTTAGCAGAGGCATTGAAACAGTTATACAACTTTTCTGTCCAAGGCTCCTTGCTACAACACTGACTTCTAACCATGAACATGTGTGAATTTTCTTTTCCCCCTCTCAAAATTATCCTAGAAGCTTCTAGTTTCACCTCTACCTAGATGATACTGTGCCATTTATTTTTGGAAATATTTCATTTTAAACAAAAGGAACAAACTTCTTTATTTTCTTCACTAATTAAAAGTATCTCTGTGCTGTAGAAATGTCTTAGCCAGTTTTCTTTAGCTGGCAGTTTGTCTTTGCAAAATGAGCTAACTGTGAAAAACAAACTGCCAGCTTGATGGTAGCAATGCTTCAGTTATCAAACACATGTGTACACACACACACACACACACACACACACACACACACACACAAAATCATATATTTTAGGTAGGACTGATAACCTTCCATCTGCATTGTCTGTAATGTTATTCCAAATTGGTTCCAATACTGACTGATTACCAATGATGAACAAGTTCACCAGTTGAGAATCAACCTGCTGAAACAGTTCACTCTCCCATTATTGAACTCATCATGTTTCAGAATTTAAAAATAAGGAATACACATCTTTTCTCTTTTTGATTAGTTTGAAAAATATCCATATGTTGTTCTGAGAGAAATATACAGTATAAGTAAAAGATAGTAAACTCTTACCAACTGGAAATCTCATGTGAAGGGTATGTTTGTCTATAAATGAGGTCCTCAGGTTTTGAGTTATACAACTCATGCAGGAAGAAAAAAAGTTCATTTGAATATCCACAGTCTTGGGCTCTCTAATGACAATTTTAAAATAGATGATAATCAGAAGAAAATATCTGGGTAACTGAGTAAATGTTTTCCACTTCTAGGGGCCAAATCTCTCCCTGAAATCCAGACCACTATAATCAACTACATGCAGGACATCTAGCCTTGGATGTCCTCATATTCAAAAGTAAATTACTCATTGTTTCCTGGACACCTATTTCTCCTCTATTGTTTCTATATTCCCTCTCTCATGAAATAATGTCACTATTTGTATAACCTGAAATACACTATGAAATTAGATTTTTTCTGTGTCTCAAGTCTCACATTTAATTAAGCAACAAGTTCTATGGTGTTCACATTATAATAACTCACCAATCCATCCACCCTTCTGTGTCTCCACTCAGTGCCTTAGAGAGAGCCCTAGTGTAGGTCCTTCACCTAGATCTCTAGGCAGATTCTTAGCAGAGGTCCCAGGCACCAGGTTTTCCTTTTGCTTCCTCTCCAAACAATTCTCCACTCCCTAGAACCATTAAAGATTAAAATCTCTGCTCAAAACCCATTAGGAGGTCCTTACTGTCCTTCATGATAAAGAGGGGCGTCATGATAAGGGTTATAGGCTTTTTGTGATTTAGTCTTCAGGAATCTCTGCAATTGTTTCTTTGGCCACAGAGATGTTTTTCGTCACCTACAGGTCAGATGTATTATGCTTCCTTGACTCTGGTGTGTTTTTTTGTACATTTCCTTTTCACCACATCTAGTGTCTTTTCTTCTTTGCTTGGCTCTTACTCATCCTTTAGCTCTCACATGGGTTATCATATGGAGTCATATGCCTTTTCTTTGAACTTCAATAGTAACATATAGTCCCCACATTTCAAGGCTTATAACACTGTATGGTCATTTTCCTATTAATTCCTCTATTTTCCTAACTAAAGTAAAAATCCCCCGAAATTACCACACCTTTCTTGTTCACTAATGTATTTCCACATCTAACATAGTGACAAGAACATAGGAGTATTTAACATATTTGCTAAATGAATAATCTAAAAACTGAATAAATATAAAGGTTTCTGATAAATAACAGTATTTCTAAGAATGACAATCTAAAAAACTGAATACATAGAAGAAAAATGGGGACATTTTTTAAAACAAAACTATTTATTAAAAATGATGGCAGGCAATAAAGACAACTGTTTCTGATTTCTGCCCCAGTTTTTTGCATCAGTGTATGTAAGGCCAGGAGAAATAATCACTGGATGTTTCACAGCTTTAGTTCATCCCATCGGCATCCCATCAGATAATTTTCTGGCCTTTCCAGTGCTAACAGAAAATATATTTATTTTGCTAGATGCTTAGGAGGAAGGAGAATATCCACTAGCAGGTCTACCACCTGCATTGCTCTTGTAGGATCAGCAGTGGGTTTACCACTATACAGCTGTACTTTTGTTTATGGGTGCAAAACTGGGCTCTTCTGAACCTGGCTTGATGTCTGATCCCACTTGACCCCATTCCTGAGGGCAAACGATTATTTCAGAACTAATAATAGCTGACATTAAGCATTACTACATGCCAGGAATAATATCATGTATTGAGAAACAAACGTTATTATAGAGATGAAAAAACTGAAGCTCAGAGAAGTTAAGTAACTTCTTCGATATCAACCAATTGTTTGAATTCCAACTATTGTGTCCAATGATGATGTACTCAACCACTGGGTACACTACCTCTAAAGCTTCCATTATAATGAAAACATGTATTTTCGGCAAGGAGTACATCATTCCAAAGAATTTCATAGTGTAATGGTGGGATAAGCTGAGTTACAAATTATGAGTAACAGCTTAATGAAAATTAAATTATTAACTTATATGGAGTAAAGGGAAAAGGAGAGTCATCCTGTCCACATTGAGACATATATCAAGTAGATTTTGTTTTAAAATGTATTATTTTAAGAAAATTAGCGATAACTCATGAATTTGTGAGCAGTGTAATACAGCACCCCCAAAATTTTGGTGGCTTCAAAACATGATGATTTTTTATTTCTCACAATTTAATGGTTGACCAGGGTGTTTCTTTTACATGTTGCCTGGGCTTACATGCATGACATCAACTTAAATCTTTCAGATGTCTTAACAATGTTTTCCTCTTCATTTGTTTTCTATTATGGTTTATTACAAGATATTGAATATAGTTCCCTATGCTATACAATAGGAAATTGTTGTTTATCTATGTTACATATAGTAGTTTCTATCTGTTAATCTCAAACTACTAATTTTTCCTTCCCCCACTCCCTTTCCCTTTTGGTAACCTTAACTTTCTTTTCTATTTCTGTGAGTCTGTTCTGTTTTGTAAATAAATTCATTTATGTCACTACTTTAGATTCCACATATAAATTATATTTGTCTTTCTCTTCCTGACTTATTTCACCTAATATAATATCTAGGTTCATCCATGTTACTTCAAACAGCATTACTTCATTCTTTTTAATGGCTGAGTAATATTCCATTGTACGTGCATATAAATCAAAATCAAACAGAAAACCACGAGATTCATCTGCAACTTGGAACTATCATTTAATCAAATCATGACATACAACTGATTACCTCCTAAATATCTCACAATTCTTATTCTCTGTTCCTCTTTCTCTCTCACTCTTCCTCTCCCTCTCTCTCCCAAGTAAATCTCAGTACCATACAGAGAAAAAGAATTCTGGTAGTATATTTCTCAACTTGATCAACTTAATAGAATGATCCAGTGCAGGAGGAAAATATATCTCTTTCTATTGTCGAAAGAATGAGACCTTTCTATGTCTTCACACATAAGGTTTTAAACTGTGCTTCCCTTTTGCTTCATCTCGTAGGTTTTGGGTTGTCCTATTTTCATTGAAATTTGTCTCTAGGTATATTCTTATTTCCTCTTTGATTTCTTCAGTAATCCATTGATTGTTTAGTAATGTATTATTTAGCTTTCACATATTTGTATTTTTACCTTTTTTTTTTTTCTAGTAGTTGTGGTCAAAAAGATATTTCATGTGGTTTCAATTTTTAAAAATTTACCAAACTCACTTTTTTGGCCCAGCATGTGATCTATCCTAGAAAATGTTCCAGGTGCTCTTGAAAACGTTTCCTGCTGTTTTTGGATTGAATGTTCATTCTGGCCTAATGTGTCATTTAAGAACTGTGTTTCATCATTGATTTTCTGTCTGGATGATCTGTCCATTGGTCTAAGTGGGGTGTAAAAGTACCCGACTATTACTTTGTTGCTACTGATTTCTCCTTTAATGGTTGTTAGCATCTGCCTTAGTTGCCTTACATATTGAATGTTCCTATGTGGGGTGCATATATATTTACAATTATTATATCTTCTTCTTTGATTTATCCTTTGACCATTATGTAGTGTCCTTCTTTGGCTCTTATAGGACTCTTTAAAGTTAGTTTTGTCTGATATGAGTATTGCTACTCCAGCTTTCTTATGATTTCCATTTGCCTGGAATACTTTTTTTCCACCTCCTTTCAGTCTGCATGTGTCCCTAGATCTAAAGTGGGTCTCGTAGAGAGTATATATACAGGCTTTGTTTTTGTAACCAGTCAACCAGTCTATACACACACACACACACACACACACACACACACACATATATATATATATTTGTCTTTTTAGGGCTGCACCCATGGCATATGGAGGTTCCAGGATAGGGGTTTAATCAGAGCTGCAGCTGCTGGCTTATGCCACAACCACAGCAATACCAGATCCGGGCTGAGTCTGCAACCTAAACCACAGCTCATGGCAATGCTGAATCCTTAACTCTCTGAGTGAGGCCAGGGATCGAACCCGCAACCTCAAGGTTCCTAGCTGGATTTCTTTCCACTGCACCATGATGGGAGCATCAATCCATTCTTTTGATTAGAGCATTTAATCCATCTACATTTAAGGTAATAATTGATATGTATGTTCTTATTGCCATTTTCTTAATTGTTTTGGATTTGTTTTTGTAGGTTTTTTCCCCTTCCTCTTTTGTTCTCTTCTTTTGTGAACTGATGACTATCTTCAGTTTTGTGTTAGGATTTTCTTTTTGACTTGCTGTTCCTATGAGGTTTTGACATAGCAGTCTGCATATATACAAGCTGCTGGTTTAAATTTCAAAAGCATTTCCACATCCTGCATATGTATTCTCCTGTTCTCATGATTGTTGGTTTTGATATCATATTTGTGTGTATTTGATTTCCTATCTTTAGGAAACTGTATATTTGTTTGCCTTTACTGGAGAGCTTTTCCATTTGCACCTTTTTTTTTTTTGCCTTTTTGTCATTTTAGGGGCGCACCCGCGGCATGTGGAGGTTCCCAGGCTAGGGGTCTGATTGGAACTGTAGCCACAGGCCTATGCCGCAGCCACAGAAACACAGGATCCAAGCCGCATCTGTGACCTACACCACAGCTCACGAAATGTCGGATCCTTAACCCACTGAGCAAGGCCAGGGATCAAACCCGCAACCTCATGGTTCCTAGTTGGATTCATTAACCACTGTGCCACGACAGGAACTCCTCCATTTGTACTTTTTATTGTTTCTTTTTTCCATGTAGAGAAGTTCCTTTAGAAATTGTTAGAAAGCTGGTGTAGTGGTGCTAATTCTCTTAGCTTTTTTGCTTGTCTGTAAAGCCTTTGATTTCTCTATTGAATCTGAATGAGAGTCTTCCTGGGTAGAGTATTCTTGGTTGTAGGTTTCTTCTTTTCATCACTTTAAACATATGCCACTCCCTGCTGGCCTGTAGAATTTCTGCTAAAAAAGCCAGCTGATCAACTTATGGGCATTCCCTTATATTTTTGTTGTTCTTGTTCCTTTTAATATTTTCTCTTTTTTTTTAATTTGATTAATGTGTGTTTCAGCATTTTCTTCCTTTTCGTTATCCTGTATGGGACTGCACTTCCAGGACTTAGGTGACTTTTTCCTTTCCCTATTAAGGAGCTTTCAGCTATTATTTTTTTCAAGTATTTTCCCAGGTCCCCCCCCTTTTTTTTTCTCTTTCTTCTCCTTCTGAGATTCTTATATGTGAATGTTGTTACATTTAACGTTGTCCTAGTGGTCTCTTAAACAGTTTCTTTTCTTCTTTATTTTGTTTGTGACTGTGATTTCCACCATACTGTCTTCCAGCTTGCTTATCCATTCTTCTGCCTCATTTATTCTATCAACCCTTTCTAGGACATTTTTCACTTTAGTTATTGTATTGTTCAATTCCATTTGTTCATTCTTCTGCCTCATTTATTCTATCAACTCTTTCT
Organism: Catagonus wagneri; assembly: GCA_004024745.2. Lineage (NCBI taxonomy): Eukaryota > Metazoa > Chordata > Mammalia > Artiodactyla > Tayassuidae > Catagonus > Catagonus wagneri. The sequence goes on along the minus strand of PVHT021183619.1, from coordinate 3,567,874 downwards.
AGTACATTTTTCACTTTAGTTATTGTATTGTTCAATTCCATTTGTTCTTTATATATTCTAGCTCCTTTTTAAACATTTCTTGTATTTTCTTGGTCTCTGCTTCCATTTTTTTTCTGAGATCTTGGATCATCTTTACTATTATTACTCTGAATTTTTTTTTCTATAGATTTCCTATCTCCACTTCAATTAGTTGCTGTTCTGTGGTTTTATCTTGTTCCTTAGTCTGGAACATATTCTTCTGCTATCTCATTTTGTCTAACTTTCTGTATTTGTGAACTCATTTACACAGGATGCAGGACTGCAGTTCCTCTCGCTTCTGATGTCAATCCCCTGGTGGATAAAGCTGGTCTAGAGGCTTAAGCAGGATTCCTGGTGAGAGGGACTGGTGCCTGTCCACTGTAAGGTGGAGCTGGGTCTTGTCCCTCTGGTCTTCAGGGCTATGTCAAGGCATGTGGTTACAGGTGGCTGTGGGCTCAGGAAGACTTTATGTAGCCTGTCAGCTGATAGGTGGGCTGTGTTCCTACCCTGTTGGTTGTTGGGCTGAGGTATCTTATGATTGGAGCCTGGAGGCTGTTGGGTGGGACAAGGTCTTGGTGTCAAAATGGCAGCCTAAAGGAGGGCTCATGCCAGTGAATACTCCCCAGTACCTCCACCACCAGTATCCTTGTCCCCACAGCAAGCCGCAGCCACTCCTTACATAACCAAGGGACCCTCCAAGATCAGCAGGTAGATCTAGCCTAGTGCCTTCTTGAGTCACTGCTTCGTGCTGGGTCTCAGCGCATAGGAGACCTTATGTGCACCCTCCAAGAGCAGAATCTCTGTTCTCCCCTGTCCTGTAGAGCTCCTGTGATTAATCCCCACTAAGCTTCAAAGTCAAATTCTCCTCCTCCCAATGCCAGACCTTCAGCCTGGGTAGCTGGACAAGAGGCTCAGAACTCTGACTCCTACGGGAGAACTTATGTGGTAGAATTATTTTCCAGTTTTGGGGTCACCTACCCAGTGGGTTTGAGGTTTTATTGTATTTCAAATGCATCTCTCCTTCCTTATTGTGACTTCTTTGTCTTTGGGTGTAGATTATCTTTTCTTTCTTTTTTTTTCCTTTTCTTGGTAGGTTCCTGTCTTTTGCTGATAGTTGTTCAACAGTTCTCACCCACAGAATTCTGTATCTTATGGACAGATGTCTGATTGTGAGAAACTACTATGTGATGATTGAGTAGCCTACTGTAACACTGATATTGATATCAGAGACCTTGCAGTCTTGATCATCTTGTATTGTAGGAATGTACTGACTCATAGAATAAGCTTTTAAAAAAGTCTGTTGAATAGATTTTTTTAAGACATTTCCAAAATGTTTCAGTCTGGTAACTGGCAACAGAAGTAGAGTTCTAGAGAGGGACCAGCAGAAGAGATAATAAGTCTGGGTCCTGGGGGCAGAAGGTGCGGGAGCATGCAGGCCAGGAGTTTTTCTTTTACTGAGGTTGAGGGTGGGAGCCTAAGGTTTTATGGACTTACTCTTGATCTGTGAATTTCAAACACTGGAGCAGGAATTTAAACTGTGGGAAAAGAAAAAAAAAAAGCAGACCAAATCTCTTCCAAATTTCTATTAAATTTTTTAGACCAGAGAAATTTATCATTTTTTTTCTTAGAGGATCCTTCCAGAACATGCCCTTAGGGCTCACACATCTAAAGCAGAATATAAAAGTGTTTTCCTAAACACGGATAGTTTTCTCCCTAAGGGGAACACTGAGCCAGCTGTTAACATTACAGTCTTATTTATTCTGCCACCTTTACTTAAAGAGTAAATCAATGAAGGTGTTTGGGGAATTAACTTCTCCAGGGAAAGGCATATGTGACATGACAGAAATATTATCACAAAATAATTTTTCTTAAAGGTTTTGATTACATTGATATATGTAATTCAGTATTCCCAATACACAGCACCCCATTAGAGAAAACTAGATTGACTGAAATGGTAACACATATTTATTTCTACTTGTCACACATTCATGCTATATTCACAAACACTCTGCTCCCTCCAAACCTGTCCTTGAAGTATTTCACTTTTCCCCCTTAGTGTAGGTTCTCTACCTGTTATCCTAAATGTATCCTTTGCTTCTATATAAAAGTTAGATGATCCACCACATAATAGACTAATGAACAGGAAATGTGATGATGATGAAAGGATCCAACCATGTCTCTGACCCACTGCAGGAGTCTTGGATAATTGTAAATGTGTCTGATTGGCACAGTCAAGAACTCTGACTTGTCTTTATCAATTTGTTGTGCCTCAGCTTATCAACTGCATTTTTGTCCCCAAAATTGAAGTCAAACACGTTGGTCCCAGGGTCAATAAACATATCCTGATGAACAGTTTACTGCAGGCAAAGAATTATACCAGGAGCTATGAAAGAGATGCCAAAGTATAAATAAATCAAGCAACTCTTCTGCTTAGAGATACTTGGATGCCAGAGAAGATTTATGGGAGCTATGTTTACTTGCATATACTCACATCTTTGGGTCTCTTCTTTATAGACATATAGCCATGATTTTTTGTAAATATACATATAATAGATAATAGGACTTCTGACTCTCCAGCCTAATCTCTTGCCACATCCAGGCAGTAATACTGGACTGCTTATTGCTCTATTTCCTGCCTTGGGGATGCACATACCATTGATTCTAACTCCAAAGCCCTTCACAATAACCCATTCTTCTCAGATTAACTCTCTCCTATCCTTTAATATTCTTCCTTGGACTCAAATCCTCCGACAAGCTTAGCTGAGAAAATACACTGACATACAGACACATTAGTCCTTGAGTTTTATTTTGTTCCTCTCTTCAGAATGGGCTAGTCATAACCAGCAATGTTGGGTATGATTTTTTAAATCATCTCCAGTTTTCTAATCCGGTAGGTAAAGACCTATACATTTTTCTCCTCACATCCACCTTTGTTAGTAAACATCTGTGAAAATATATCTTCTACAATTCTTCCCCAGAGTCCCTCTTGCTGATTACAGTTCCTTTTAGAACCTACCCTTTGGAGATGCTCCCCTGAAATTACTAAACTGACTCCAAGAAGGAAAAGCAGAGGCAGGTTTACACACTTTTGTGAAAGCTGACTGATCCACGGTGAAATGCAAGACTGAAATAATGTGTATCTCATCTTTTTTATGTCCTGTCAATTACTGGAAGAGTTTCAGTTTTTTCCTTCTTGCCATGTAGTAAAAAGGAGAATTACATTGTGTGGACTCCTAGTATCTTCCTTCATCTTACTTACAGCTGGAAGTTTGTATGAGATGAACACATGTCCTGGTTTCTTTCCAATGCATGGTACTCCTTATTTTTGCTTCATTTTAGTTTTTTAAAATCTAGTCTTGAAAACTGTCTTTTGATATATAAGTTGCTCCCAATGAGAATCATACCAGAAACTAACATAAATAAATCATATTTTGAGGATGTAAATACACTCAAGCACACAGAGTGCTTACTCTCAGTCTGTTCTTAATAGGCAGTGGTTTTGATATTTATGCAAAATTATGTGCATACAGGTATTGTACAAACAAATGCTGTGAGGCTTTTTGAACTACTGAAGTTTCTGAAACAACATCATGGCTCAAAAGTACATTTCCCATTAAGTTGCTTGTATACACACACAGAGCGACACATACCAAGACTAGAATTCAAATAACAAAGTTGGCATTGTGTGTATCAGCCTTATTCAAATACTATCTGCGGTCCGGTTTCTCAAATTACTCTGCTTCCTACAGAACTAATTTTAAAATGAGTCTCCCACAGACTTCAAGGGGCTTTCATCTCTTTAGGATGGGGATGAAGGCTAAAAATGTGTGCTTGGTACCCCAGATGGCTGAAGAATGAAGTCTGTGTCAGCCAACTCAGAAGTGCTGAGACAGACCCAAATCCTCCCTGGGTGCTGACCGTTAATCCCTATGAAATCTTTCAAAGGGTTTTAAGTGATAAGATAATAGAAAATGGGCCCTAGGAAAAACATCCTTCTTTGGATTGACTTCATATCAGAATTCCATAGTCATATCAGATATGAGATTGCTCAGTACACAGTTCCTTTTGTGCTATGAATACAGAATGGTTTTTCATTATTACCGAAAAAACTCAAATACATTTTGTACAAGGAATGCAATTCAACTGTAGCATTATGAAAAACAACACAGGAAGTCGATCTAAACTCAGTATATCAGCATCTTGGTGTATAATAAACTCTAAACAACTTCCACGAAATTAATTTTCTTTTAAATTGCTGAATAAGATGAAGAAAAAAATCCTGAGAACACACACACACACACACACACACAGGAAATTAATTGTTATAATTACTGCACAGCTACTCCAGAAATTTGAAGGTACCCTGCTTTCTTCTTTGTTGATCAGATACAATCTGATTATGTTCCTTGCCTGAAAATCTCTGGTCTCTCAATCTTCAAAAGTAAATTTTCATTTAAGTATGACATTTCTATATCTGCTGGCTAATTACTTTAAGAATAGGATTTGCCTTGTATAGTGTTAACCTAATCCTTAACTCACGTAGATAAGATCACAGTTGGGGATATCAACCGAATGAATTTCTGCAAGAGTAATCAATCTATCAGGATTCCTTACTGTGCCACGATTTTTCCTCTCCTGTGCTAATATTCTGACAAGCCACTACTGGAAAGGGCTTTATTCATTTCCTCAAATATCTTTCTTAAGCATACTTCTCCATTTTTGTTTCATTGGCTCTTTCTTCAATTCCTTACCCCATTCATCTCAGCTATTCCTCTTCAGCAATTTATTGTCATTTTCCCCCTTTATGTGATTGACATAAGTTTTTCTTCATGTCATTCCTCATACTTCTAAGAAAATAAACTCAAAGACAGTTGAGTCAGATTCTAAACTATCGTCTTTTAGTTTACTTTACTTCCTCTTGCTCCAATCTGGATATATGACACTAATTAATATTCACTTGGATTTTAAAATATTTGAATTATCTTCACATCTCTAATGATAACCCTTACAACTTTTTAAAGACTTGCTATTAAGTATTATCATTCTATGGGTTAAAAATAAGAGACATTCCCAAACAGATACAAATAACAAAGAGTAAAGAAGGATTTGAAATCTTGTGTATTTTGATTCCACAGCCTATTGGTATACACTACATCATAATGTCCTATTCAACTGAAAGCTTCTTAAACCATTACCCCAACAGAAATATTAATGGGGATAACAATTCTAGATAATAGAAAATTTCTATCATATCAGTAGGGAGACATGAATATATAGTAGATAGAAGATTCATAAATGTGTGGTTTTAAATGTCATTGTCTATCAAATCATACAAAGAATTAGAATTTAACCATGACAGATTGAAATCCTATTCATAGCTATTGTTTATTAAAATCAATTAAGTAGTCTGTCCTTCTTGCCAAAAGCAGATAATTCAGATGATACAACAATTCTTTTAGGGCGACTTGTCATATCAGCAGGAAGTCTTATCACATTAGATTTTAAACACAGACACTTTCCTTGAGATAACTGAGGAATGAATTGCTTTCCAAAGGATTTTGCATAATTTTAATTTGTCTTTTTATTGCTGTTAATGGACCATCTGCACCTATGGTTTTCTACAAAAATTAAAAAGAACATACTGAGCAAGTCTAACAATTTAAAATGATGAAACATATAATTAAATAAGCCATGTCAAGTGGAATGAAAATTATATTGATAAGTTCTAAAAATCAGTAAAAACAAAGAATTTAATATCTAGAATATATGTTCAAAATTTGAACTAGCAAAAGCGAATTTGGGTCTGCTGCCTAATTGTTAGTATGCCTTTTTTCTAATTTATACTCAATTTGTGAAGCATGAATAAACATATAGAATAAAAATGTTTAATTCCAAATCAAATATTTTTCTTTTTAATTACATTAAAGTTAGAAATCAGGAATAATTCAAATTATATGAACTAATATAAATTATCAACTGATTATCAATTCACTGGGGAGATTTGAAGACATTTTAGAGAGAATTTTATGTTACATTTTAAATCTTAAGTGGGGAACTGTGATTCTTCTCATTATAATTCTAATAACACAATTTTCTTTTTTAGTTTTAGCTTTTTTCGACTATTTAGGGACAATTTTCAATGTTCATTCGTTCTTTCATTCACATCTAACATTCACTTACATTCTACTGATCCAAAATTAATCACATGGCTACCCTGCTGCTAGCACTGTTAAGAAGCATAATCTCTTTCTGGATATGCTTCTGCCTACCTTTATGCCTTAAACATATATGAACCATTAAAGCACGTAAAAGCAAACGGATACTGGGGGATTATACAATCTCTAACCGATGTACCATCCTCTTCTTGTGATCCCTTATCCATAAACTAAGAGACAAGCTCTCTTCCTCACTCAACTCCATCATGTAATACACATTAATGGAGTAAAAAATAATCCATTCACGGAGATAAAAATAGAAAACAAAGTAGTTAGTGGTCTATATTATTAGAACCTAGTGTGTGGGAACTTTAAAATATCCCATTCCTTGCTTAGCTATCCCTGTTTTTGCTCCTTTGGATCACTCTCTTGATCATTTCCTTTCATAATATCTAGATCCCTCTGAAGTTTTCCTTTAATATTATACATTGTAGCTAAAACCAAAGTGAGTTTTGGAGAGTATGCTTTCTTTAGAAGCTACATAATTTTTACTGCTGGCTGATACACATTTGGGAACCTAAGGTCTTGCTTGTTGGCCAGATTTGTGGTTTTTATTTTTTTAAGTCATATTTTATTTTCTTAAAAATTTAGTAAAGCTTCTATTTGCTTTCCAATTAGATTCCATTGAAAAATTATCACATTTAATGATCTCAAACTCATTCTTAGACCTAGAGATTCCTCATTTCTATTTTTTTGGTTTCTGTTCTAAGGACTATCTCTGTGAGACTATAGGTTTTTGTGAGAAGTTACCATGATTTTATCGATCTTTGTAAGTGGCCAGAAGTCCTGCTATCTGGGTGTGATATACAAATGGGAGACTTTTGAGAAAGGCATTGAGAAAGTCTTAGTCTACTTAGACTGCCATAACAAAAATACCATATATTAGGTGGCTTAAACAACAATCATCTATGTCTCACAGTTCTGGAAAGTGGGAAGTCCAAGATCAAGGCACGGGCAGATTTGGCATATGGTGAGAGCTCCTTGGTTCATAGACAGCCATCTTCTCATGGAGTCATCACATAGCGTAAGGAACAGGAGAGCTCTGGGTGGGTGGGTGCGGTCTCTGTTTAACTGCCTAGGGCTCCACCCTCATGACCTAATCAGGATTAGGTTTCAACATATGAATTTTGGAGGGATACAATCATTCAGTCTGTAGTAAATGCTTATCTTCTGCCAACTGGGATATACAAATAGGAAATTTTGCTTTTATAAGAGGTACCAATATGTGGTCGAATTAATGTTTAGACTTCTGTCAGAGACCCTCTCAGCAAGGTCTATTCCTTTTTATCTCTACTTGAACACTGACAATCCTTCCTCAAGGTTTTCTCTCTTGTAATTGGCTAAGAGTATCAACTATCAAAAGGCAGATAACATAGACAAATATTTAGCCTTTTCCTAATTTTCCTCACTACAACCAAATTTGTAGGTATGACTTTCTTTTCTTTATAATTGAGTTTTACTAAATATATTGCCACGCCATAACAAAGGTCATTGGCTTTCCAACCTACAATATTTGTATAATTGTTGTCTATAACTACAATGGCTGAAACAACAGTACATAGTTTTTATGGCAGCATATATCTTATAACGCCCAGTTCTGTATTAGGAAAAGCATAAGCTAAAGGTTTATTACAAAGAAGCCTCAAAATAAAAGGTTTAGAATTAAAAGAATATTTCTTTCTCATGATAAGTGTGTGGTCTCCAAGAACTTTGATCAGTTGGCTATATTATCATCAACATACTGCTTCCATCTTTGGGCCTAAGATTTGTTCTAGCTGCTGTTCTTGGCCAAGAAGAGAAACAAGCATGTATTGGAACTGCAGCTTTATCTTCAAGGAAATAATCTAGAAATCGTACATATTTTTGCAGTTTCCCACTAGCCCAAACATATTCACTGACTGCAAATAAGAACAGGAAATACAGTCAGTAGCTAAAGGCCATGTGTCCTGGTCAAGAAATTAAATTTAGGAAAACTCAGAAAAAAGGAGAATTGTACTAGAGAATACAGTTTCTCTTCTATCACTTTTATTTTTTTTGGACAAAAGAAACATAATGAAGATCTTCTAAATACCTAAAATATATGGGCTAATAATAATAATATACCAATACGCTGATCAAATCTAGTAAGTGAATTAATAATTTCCATTAACATAACTAATTTCTAATGTGGAAAGGCTTTCTCTTATTAATGAGGAAGAATTTCGTATTCATTTATTTACGTATGTATGTATGTATCTATCTATCTTCTTTTAGGGCCGCACCCACAGCATATGGAAGTTCCCAGGCTAGGAGTCAAATCAGAGCTACAGCTGCCAGCCTACACCACAGCCACAGCAACTCAGGATCTGAGCCGCATCTGCAACCTATACCACAGCTCACGGCAATGTTGGATCCTTAGTCCACTGAGCAAGCCCAGGGATTGAACCCATGTCCTCATAGACAGTAGTTGGGTTCATCACCGCTGAGTCACGCTGGAACTCCCCATATTCCCATATTTAAAATGAATATTAAGATCGATTCTTCACTGACACATTTTTGGTTTTATAACTTGCCTTTAATTGGTCTATAAACACAAAGAATTTGCTAATATTAGGTTTTTTTCCCTGTCCAGTTATTTCCAGACCTAGAAAGTTTCAAACACATAATTTAAAGAGATGTGTAGTAGTTCCTGTCATGGCTTTAGCAGTTAACAAACTCGACCAGCATCCATGAGGACACAGGTTTTGATCCCTGGCCTCACTCACTGGGTTAAGGATCCAGCACTGCTATGAGCAGTGGTGTAGGTCGCAGATGCAGCTCAGACCTAGTGTTGCTGTGGTTGTGGTATAGGCCTGCGGCTACAGCTCCAGTTGGACCCCTAGCTTGGGAACCTCCGTATGCCATGGGTGAAGCCCTAAAAAGACAAAAAAATAAATAAAATAAATAAAATAAAGAGATGTATATTATTTGATTACTGGAGGAATGACATTGAATATTTATATTGGATATATATATATATATATATATTTGGATGGGCATGCAGTATGTGGAAGTTGCCAGGCCAGAGATCGAATTGGTGCCACAGGGACAATACGGGATCCTTAACCACTTGGCCACATTTTGAACAACTATTAAAGTAGCTAATGATTCCTGTTCTCATTAATCATTCTTTCTAAACTCAATTCAACTGTGATATGTACTAATTCACGTTTCTTGTAAATTCACTTTCATTTTTAGGTGTAACGAAAAACTCTTGGCCATTTGAGCTCAAATTTCTCTCTCTATGCATTAAGTTTCCTGAGGATTGTTTCTCTATCATATCATAAATAACCTTTACTAGCCTAGTAAAGGAAATGACACTTGTAGATTAACTCTTTCATTTATTCTCTTGGTTTTTTGTATGATTCTCAACCATACTTTTAGAGCTGTATTCTGCAGAGCCCTGAGATTATGTAAAGCTGCCAATGCCATACAAAGATTAGCAGTTAGATTTTCCTGGACTCTGAGTTCTCCCAACTGACTTCAGAGACAAAAGCTCAGTATTTACCTTTGTTATGTATTGGAGCTCTGCTTAAGATTATCTTTGAGAAGTTCTACAACTTAAAATGCATTTAAAAATCAGAAGTCTTTGAAATTCTGTGCCACTATTTTCAAATTCTTACAATTATCTCCATCTCATAAAAAAAAAAATTAGAAGAAAACAAAAAAGCCAAATGGAGCTTCCTTTGCTGAGGGCTCCAATTATAATCTACTAGTCCTCTCCAAACAAAAACACAGTTAGTTTTCCATTTTATTGAGAGTGAAATATAAAAACAAGTGAGTAATATTCCATATCTCTCTTCTGAAAGCTTTGTATGTAGATAAACCATTGTTACCTGATCAGATAGATAATAGAGCAGAGAATACAGGGTAATATTTGTATTGGCATGATAACCACTGACAAATGTCTAATTGCGATAGAAAACTCCAATTACAATGGAATAGTTATGGCTACTAAGTTATCTCCTATGTATTCTATTGAGTTGGTTACCTTGACTTATTTCCTATCTAGAGTTTCCTAAAAACATCATTGAAATATTATAGTGCCCTATATGAACAAGGACAACTTCATATTTTACTAGTCTTGAAATATCAATTTAATGCACTCCTTTGAGAAGCTTCTTATAGAAATGTTACCATTTTGACCTCTATTATTTCAGCATACCATTGTAATAATTGAGTTAAAACCAGATTTGTGCCCTATTTTTTCTTGAGTTCAAATCCTGAAAATAAACAATGCGTGTTTTATGCACTTTTGGTCTACAGCATGCTTTTCTAATGAGTATGCCTTCTGAAATTTTCTTTTTTGGCTCATACCTATTGGACAAGGAGGGAGGTGTAAGGGAAACAAATAAAAAGCGTATCCTTTTGAAGATTTAGAATATTTGCTTTAAAAACAGGGGGTCAGTTTAAAATATTATTTACAGTATTTACTGTGTAGGTGGAGGCAACGTGGGAGAGGGGAAAGAGTATTAGATAGACAGATAGGACCTTGGTGTCACATTTTCCAGTGTGTTAATAATGGAGTCTCAGTTTACTAATCTCTAAAGCACTGGGTTAGACTAGGATAATCCACTTGGTTTTCCTAGTCCAAATCATTTCTACACATAATTTTACCGGGAAAAGTTATTGCAATTATTCAGAACTTTATAGCCCGTCCTCAAATGAATGTTTAACTTTTTTTAAATGCTATTAAACACAGGATTGGGAAAAATCTGAGAATCTTAAGATATCTCCTCTTTGCTATATACTGAGAATTTAACATTTCAGTTATGTTAATCTTAAAATACACCCCCCAAAATCACCACTTGTACTTACCTAAATGTCTAGAATTTCATCAATCAAGCAACTTTTCTACAGCTTTTCTTTCTAAGCTATAGCTTTGAAAAGAAGCTGGTAAAAGTCAAAATTGAGAAGGGCCATGTCTTACTTTGTTTTGTTCTATTAAAAGAGAACGGGAGACTTAATTTTACTTATTCATAATGTTATTTGTGTCAAATTATATTTTTCAAGTAATGCCTAATAATTTTAAATCTATAAGGGTTATTTTCTGTTTTAAAATGTTTTCTTCTAATTAAATAAATCCATATTTGTTTTCCAATCTTCAGAGGAGTGTTACTTAGCATTGTTCAATCACAAGTTTTCCAGCCGCTCACATTAAAGAGATATATTTTCAAACTCAGTCAATGCATCCTTCCATAGTGCTCGGACGAGCAGGTAAGTGACTTTTATTTTCTGGGACAGATTTTGAAAAGGCTTACATTTGTTTTAATTTTAATTCCTGGAACCTTTAAAATAACATTGTGGAATAGCTGAAGAAGGATGTCAACAATAATAATAAGTTTCCTTGGAATCAGCCCAGTGCTGCTATTCAGTATTAATCAAAACAGTGGATTTAGAACTAGAAGTTATTTAATGTGCTATGTATTCAATTACTTGGTACAAATAAAAAAAGCACAGAACTGATTTTTCAACAACAACAATAACAAATCACCAAGCAAGGATTTTTTCGTGATTTTTCTAAAATGATACATACTATTTGGAACTGCTGCCTGGAATGAGATCTACCACATATGGAAACATTGGCAGATTTCTTCAAAGCTTAGCTCTAACCAGTGGAATCAAATCTCCCCCTTTGCTGTCAATCCTGTGTTTCATTTCTCTTATTTGAATGTAATCCTTTAGAATTTATATGTATTTCTATCATAAATTTGTGGATATAAATAAATATAAATAATATCTTTATATAGTTTGATATTAAGGGCTATCTGGATTTCTAGAGGTAAAACACAATGGGTTTGAATAATTACAGATTTAAGTCTAAATATATTTTACTTTTATATGTGTATATAAAAAGAAAATGCAGTGTGAGTCTGTCTCTTCATTCAAGAATATGGCTTAGTTTAGAATTCTTTTTATTACATGTATAAATTCAACGACACATTGTATGTTCTGAGTGTGAGGAATGTCTTAGGAAAGCATAGGTTGGCCCAATTTTACTTTGTAGGTATTGTCAGTTAAGTTTCTCTCTAAAATTGTACCCTAGGATGATTATACTACTTCTGACACCAAGTACAAATACACCTTAAATGCTATGTAGAATTATGATAAGGCAGCACCACAGTATATCAGTAGAAAGACTACAGACTTCTAGTTCTGCCTCTCACCATGGTTATATAGGCAAATCACAGTCTCCAAAAGCCTTAGCTTCCTAATGCATAAAACGAGCTATTGTACAGGTTAAAAGAGATGATGTATGTAAGATGTTGCTCTCAAACTAGAAATTCAGGAAGGTTTATTTTAGAACCACCCAGTCCATGAGCTCTACTGAGATCACAACACCTACATCTAAAATTGTTATAAGTCAAAAAGAAAATAATCATCACACTTTGTATAGCACCATTTTCTACAGTAGTCCTCCAAACAGAGGCATGTGTAAAATGTTCGAGCACTATCTGAGTGGCATAAAACAATGCCAATGAATGTGGATGCAAGCAGCTATATCTACATGGGGATGTGCAATTATGGTGAGTGTTGGTTTCCTTGGAATCACCTTAATGAGGTATTAAGGACTTCATTCTAATCTCTAAGGAAACCTCAAGAGCTCATCTATTTTAAAAAATGACTTACTTTTGTTATAGATACAATTCATAGTCCCTGGGCTTTTTTTCTTAATAAAAGTAGACAAGAATAAAGAAGAAAATAAACTTTATTAGAGATGAGCACTGTTAATATATTGAATTTTTTTTCCACTTTCACTGTAAGCATATCTGCACATATAATTGAGTTCTCACTGCAGGTACTTTTATAATCTACTCTTCATCACATCAAACATTTTTGAAGAGATAATTTTTAATTTCTATATAGTTATATATGATATGAAGCTAGCATTATTTTAAGCCATTATCCTATTATAGGACATAGAATTATTTCCAGTACTTTGCTATATGAAACAATACCATGATCAAAAAATTGTACATAGTTCTGTCTGCATCTTTGATCATTTTTATTCTAAGGGATATCTAGAAATTCAATATGTGGTCAAAAGTTTTAAATATTTTAAAACAGCTGGCAAATATGGTTTAAATGTGTATATATAATGAAGCAACTTATATTTTTATTTACACTGAAGCAATTCATTTCCCATTGACTTAAAATGTTCATTTTATTATTCTCTTACCAGAGGCAATTACTTCCATATTACACACACACACAGACACACATTTATATGGATAATTTGGGGAATTTATTCAAGTTACTACAATACTCTTGTTTTGCTTCCTAATATCTTGTCACATTAATACAAGTGATCTTTCCTTTCAATAAAAAGACAAAGCCTCTTACTATCCTTCATTTTGATGTACATCCTAGATTCTATTTCTACTATTTGTTTAAAGCTGTGATTTAACATATCAGTGGATGCTTAAGGCTGCCAATATTGTGAGTTGTATTCCTAGATGAGTTCTAATGTAAATTCCACTAGTACTAGAAATTTCTTGTCAAATTAAGCAAAATATAAACTGCAATAAAATTCCAATGTAAATTAGTATACTATGAATTAAGTTAACTTTTTAGAATACTGACAGGGAAAATAATCTCATTCATTGCAAAACAGAGGCCCTGAATAATAAAGAATTCAAGGGAAAAGACTGATAATTCTTACCAAGAGGAAAATTATTTTGAATATGTTTATATATTATCAGAAGAGTCCTTATTTTTAGACATTTAGTTCAAAGTATACTTGCTCTGTTTCTTTTTTTTCCAGCCACATCTGAGGCATATGGAAGTTCCTGAGCCAGGGATCGAACCCAAGCCACGGCTGTGAGACCTATGCTGTAGCTGCAGTAATGCTGGATCTTTAACCCACCGCATCAGGCTGGGGATCAAACGTGCATCTGAGCAGCAACCTGAGCCACTGAACAAGTGTCAGGTCCTTAATTTGCTATGCCACAGCGGGAACTACGACTTGCTCACTTAGGGTAGGAATGAGACAAATCCACTGGATTTGAGTTGTGGTTTGGTCACTCATTGTCTTTGTAACCATCATCAAGTTACTTAATTTCTATAATCCTGCAACTTTTCATCCTTTAAATGAATAAGAGAATATCTACTTGCCAGAGTTATTTGAAGGGCAATATTAAAAACTACGTATACATTTCTCAGAAATATTGAGTATTCAAAACAGTGATTTTTGTATACGAGCTAATTTTTATGAGATAATAAGAGCACTATGTTTCACGATAAACATTTGAGAAAGACTTAAGGAAAATTATACTACTCCATAGACTAAAAATTTTAGAAACATTTGTTCTTCAAAAATTCAAATTCCTGAACCATTCTTAAAGATAGAGGATTAATTTTGTCTGCTGTATAATTAAAACACTTAACATCTGTTCTGGTTTTATTTGTTTGTTTTTAGCTTTTGTTTTTTCCTTTTTAGGGCTGCATCTAAGGCATATGGAAGTTCCTGGGCTAGAAAGTAAATCAGAGCTGCAGCTACCAGCCTGCACCACAGCAACACCAGATCCAAGCCACATCTGTGACCTATGCTGCAGCTTGCCACAATGCTGGATCTGAAACCCACTGAGTGAGGTCAGGGATCCAACCAGTATCCTCACAGAGACAATGTCAGGTCCTTAACCTGCTGAGCCACAACAGGAACCCCAGTTAATTTATATTCTATTTAAACTAAGTTCTTGGTCTCTGAAGACTTCAGTACTTGTCCAGGTTCCAACCAGAATTACAAAGTACAATATGACTTAAAAAAAAATTCTAAGAGTCCAGAAGACATCAGAAAGGTAATTCTTCCATGGCCAAGTTGTAGAATTTCAATCACTTCTGCTTTCAGAGTTTAAAAAAAAAAGCAAAACACTTTTTAAATTGTATTTGGAGGCTTAGCATTTTTCAAATTTTGCCCATAGACACAAAATTTTAAATTGTTCCCTTTGCTAAGGTATCATGGAGAAAAGATATTTAAAAATAGAAAAACAGTTTTCAGGAAAATGTTGTGCTATGATTCTCCCATCAGATGTTAATGATTATTTGTTCTTTCTTATAATCTTGAATACAAATGCAATCACTGTTTTCTGTTCCTTTGGAGTTCTAGTTTGAAATTAAGACACCCAAACTTTCTTGAGTGGAACATCGGTTCCTTGGAAATCCATGTTAAGAATATCCTTATTGAACACCAATTAAAATATGAGAAAGAACAGAATGACTAAAAAAAGCTTAAATTGTAGCCAGAGGGAATTAGATGAGACAAAGGAAATGTCTTTAATGTTAACTTTAGTTGGTTTTTATAATAGGTTTTAAAGGATGTGTCATATTTTGTAAACAGTATTTGAGCAAATCTTGGGAAAATGGCTTAGGTAATCTAATTTTTATCAGGAAATTAAAAATATTAACAAAAATATTAATGAATAAATGTCCAATTACCTTCATTTATTCAAAGCCCACTTTAATTTGCACCCAGTTCACTTGAATGTTATTACAAATTGTCATCGCATCGCTACTAGGAGAAGTAGTATGTCTGGAACCAAAACAATATATGGTCTATTTAAATCTTGCTCATTCTACCTTTGAAAGTGATAATCAATTTTGTATGCTCAGTCCTACCCTCCCATAGAAACTTTCCTATGGTAGATACAACTTGAAGATTTTATTCGTAGCAAATTACCTATCTCCTAGTGAACTAGGTGATGTTATTTTATATACTATAAAGTTCTAAATAGTTAACTCAGTATACTAGATATCCATAAGTAAAGACATTTTCAGATTAAGAAAAAAAGACTAAGAGAATTTCAGGTTCAGTGGGTGAAGGAGGAAGATCAAGGAGTAGAAAAACGAATCATGAGGTAAGATCAAGAAAATGGAAAGACTATTTACTTAATATGGAATTGGTCAGGCAGGTAGCTCATAAATAAATTTGTAATAATACAAATTATAGATGTATTTCTATAGTGCTGAACAGGCCAGATACTTAAAAAAAACAAAGAATATAGTGATATAGTGGAACATGTTTTTACATTCTCAGCATGACCTCATATAAGAAGAACTACAGCATTATGATTTAACATCTGCTAATTGCTCTCTTTCCTCAAGTTATGAAACCTGTTTTACAGATAATAAGCCATAGTCATGTCTACTATAGAGCTAACATATATAGGCTAATCATATGAAATTGCCATTATTTGACTTCTTTTGATTTTAAAAATGACATTTAATCTGGATCCACCTAATCAGGCATGTCTTAACAGGGTCACTGTGTTCGTTTCCTAGGTAACAAAGTACTCCTGGAATGGGAGTAGGAGAAGAAATATGAAGGGGACATGTGCCTTTTTATGTTAAACTGAATGCTTTAAAAATATGATATATGAAAAAATGGTCATTAAAAATACCATATTCAGAAACGTTTTCTAATTACTTGGAACATTCCAGAATAAGCTGAGAACTTTATATTGTTATGATCCTTGATTTTTGGAATACTTCGATTATGAAAAGCATAAACCTTGGGAACTGTTAAAGGATCATCAGCAAGTATCCTGGATGGTGAAGTGAACAATTACATAACTGTTCAACTGGGCAATGGCTTTTCCACTAGAGAAGAAGTATGGTGAATAATACATATACCACCAGGAAACTCTTCTGTGCAGAGTACCAGGAGGAAATTTCAGGATATTTAATATACACTAATTATTGTATTGATTCACTGAAGACATTATACTTATGTCTCAAATTGAAGGAAGAGTCAGACACATTTATATTGTATTTTATATACCATAAAATATAGTCTCTCCCATGTTAAAGCATTTTAGAAAAAAATATGCTACCTCCAAATTATTTATTCACGTCCATGTAGTGTATTAGGAGAGCACCAGACTGTATCGGGAGGCAGAATTTTTATACTTGACCCTGCCACTAATTAGCTGTGTGATACTGTGTCAGTTAAGTTGTCCGTGTCTGTTTCTGAGTTCATGAAATTGGTGGACATTAGACTTTAAGATTATCAAGGTTCCTTCCAGCCATAAAATTTATTTTTCTTTGTTTATTTCATGGTCTTATGCAGATGCCTAGTATGACCTGTCATCTTAAATAACAGAGAAAAATCACCTTTTCCCAATTTTTGTGTGCAGCATTATCTGGATCAGAAGTTCATAGGCAGGGCTCTATAAATGTCTAGGGAGTCTATTTAGATCTCAGGGTCTGCAGAATTTGATGGAGGGAAGTTCTGAACAGAGAGCTTTTCTAGACTTATTGTCTTGCTTCTCACAGGCAGGTTCTTTCTCTTTCTGCCTAACATATTAGACTCTTTGTAAAGCACTATTTGAGTGAAATTTTTTTTTACTAAAATACAAAAACTGCTGATCAGAGCTACTTAACAGAATTAGATCAATTTTAGCAATGAAATAATTCTATAATCAATGCATTTCTTACATGACTGGATAATAAACCTGATTTTATGACAAGATCAAAGATATATAACTTGGTATAGTTTAGGAAATTTGAAAACATTAACTTGTTTTATGAATCATACCAATTTCTTTAAACAATTTACAATGGGGATGATTAAATTCGTTTGGATGGAATAAAATTAGATGACTTTATATCAAATAGGTAAAAAATATAGGTCAAAAATGCCAAAATCCTGAATTCTGGTTCAAGCTATTATTGAATTATATATTTTTTGAAAGATTAATCCTTATCCCAATGCTCTCTATTCGATGTTAGGCTCTTTTTTTTAATGTACTTTAATGACCTAGTGGTTACTTATCAAAGTACACAAAATTTCCTGCTGAAGAAGAACACTGAAATTAAAAACAAAACATAATTCTATAGTTCTGCAGTCTGCTAAGAACTGTATTGGTACACTTAGCATAGGCTTGAGGATACTCTTGAGTTTCTCCTGTCCTTTGCTCTGTGCCTACATGGAACAGAGAGCAGCGTACCACCCATCCTGATTTTAAGTATATAAATGATGGGACAGAAAGAAAATGACCTAGACAGGCCTGCCTCAAGGAGGCCAGTTCTGTTTCAGCCTGCTTACCTTACTGAAGGGCCAAGAAAATGTACAAGAGGAAGGCTAAGTCTGTCTTGAAGGCTGGCCCTTGTAGAGCTGAAAATGCCACAGAAACAGTCCTGAGTGGGCTTGGGTACTGTCCATGACTCTGATCAACGAGCTGGATAACTTCTCTTAGTGGAAGCTTAGGAAAGCTGATTGTTAGAGTAAAAAGTAGAATTTGTCAGTTTTCACAGAATTGCTTTGTGCTACTTAAATTACGTCTTTGGAATCAGAGGAAGGTATTTTCTTAAACTTCTAGTTAAGATAAATGAGTACTAGGGATGCAATATACAATATGACTTTATCTAAACCTGATGTGCTATGTTACAAAGGAAGGCTGTTAAGAAAGTAGATGTTAAGAGTGCTCATCACAAGAAGAAAATTTATTAAAATTTTTTTTGGTTTTTCTTTTTGTTGTAAATAGATGAGTTGATGGATGCAAACTAAACATACTGCAGTAATAATTTCATAATACATGTAAGCCAAACCATGCTATATACCTTAGAATTATACAGTGATGGATGGAAATTGTATCTCAATAAAACTGGAAAAAATATACCTCACATATGATCCACATAGCTCATGCACCCTGTCATTTAAACAAATGCTCATAAGTAAAAAGGCCATAGGCTTTGGTCTGGATTTGAATCTTGGTCTTGTGATTCATTAGTTTGGTTAAGTTATTTAACTTCTCTAAGCTTCACTTCATATACTTTTAAGGAGGGGATAAGACACACAATTTATATGATTTTTAAGCAGTTTAAATCAAATTACAAGATTACATATTTATCTCAATTCTTAGCATAAAGAAAATACTTAATATATGGAAGCTGTTATTGTAATTTATAGCAAGGTTTCATCTGAAAAATTCAAGTGTCGACACAGTATTTATCCATTCTCCAAAGAGCTGTTTCCCCAAATGTTCTGTATCATACTAATTCTGAAAGATGAAAGGTATGAGGTTAAATAAACTTGAGAAAGTGTTGAATCAAAGTCTCCCCTTCTGGGGATTTCCCTTAGCCCATTAGAGGCTCTGAGAAGTTTTGAGACTAGGAGTTAACTCATAATTTTCCAACATGTTTGAACACAAACCCCCTGATAACTTCTATTACCTTTCTTACTGTTTTTGTGAAATGAACATTTTTTTGGAAAATATTGCCTATAATAAAAGAATTTACTACTTAAAATTGAAACAATAAAATGGGAATCATATTCTTGTCCCACTGTTTCATGCTACGTCATTTGAACTCCATGACACTCAGAAAGGTGGGCTAGGAAGGTATCGTTACAGACATTTCACAGTAAGGAAGTAGGCTGATGTTTGATAAATGGACAAAATGACAGTTAATACATAGTGGAACAAAGATTTAAAGCTAGGTTTTCAAACACCCAGGCCACCTGCCTCCACACCCTAGCTTTTCCCCAAAAATATTACATCAATGCCTGATGTATGCTCTGAATATATTCTATATAAAAGCTTTGGGGTTAGAATTTTAAACTTTATTTTCCCACAGAAGTGATTTAATTTATTGTTTTCCTACTCTGTCCTACTCCCGTTGCATATGTTCTCTTTGCTGGGTCACGGTGATTAAATATGAAGAGAGGCAGGCCTTGTGAAGAGGGTGTGCCTGAACCTCAAGAACTTCTAAATATGATAAACTTAGCCTTTCAAAATCCAGAGAACATATATGCCTCTTATGTAAATTTAAACAAGAATCAGTTTCGCAACTTCTCCAAGATGACAACATACAGGTGGAAGTGCAATAACGATATTCATATTCAGAGAGTCCCTGCTCAATTTAACCCATGTTTGGAGAACTGAACTTAGAATTGGTGGTTAAAAATTCACAAGGGAGCTTTTAATGACAAACAACTGTGATGCATCAATTAAAGCAAGCAGTGCTATTGACCAAGGTCAGAGACATGAGCATTCTTTGTCCACGGTTGCTAGGAATTAGTCTGAGGCTTCAGTAGCTGTGGCAAAGGTAAAACAGGCCTCACTGAAGCCCCAAAGATCTCATTCACTCTAACAGTTATTAGTTGCGTGGCTATAACCTCTCTGAACCTCACTGAAAGCCAGGGATGTTAATAGAACTTTAGAGGAAGTTTAGATGAAAACTACAGGTAAATGTAAATAAAACAGGATTTAACAAATGGTAGATAATAGTAAGTTTTTTTGTTTGTTTGCTTTAAGTATAAGCCCATGAGGTCATTTCTATACCTGCCACTTAACAAATAAAGGTAGCACTGCTTAGAGGGAAAATCAAAGTGATAAGGGCCTTCCTCAAAAAAGAAGAAAAATCTCAAATCGACAACTTAACCCCCACCACCTAAATGAATTAGAAAAAGAACAGACAAAACCTAAAGTCAGCAGAAGGAAGGAAATCATAAAGATCAGAGAGGAAATCAATCATCTAGAGATTCAAAATATAATAGAAAAAAATCAATACAACCAAGAGCTGGTTCTTTGAAAAGGTAAATAAAATCGACAGACCTCTGGCCAGACTCACCAAGAAGAGGAGAGAAAAAACCTAAATAAACAAAATGAGAAATGAAAAAGGAGAAATCACAATGGATACTGCAGAAATACAAAAAAACATAAGAGAATACTATGAACAATTGTATATCAACAACTTTGACAACCTAGAAGACATGGACAACTTTCTAGAGACTTACGGGCTGCCAAAACTGAACCAAGAAGAAACAGATCAACTGAACAGACTGATTACTAGAAATTAAATTGAATGTGTAATAAAAACACTTCCTACAAATAAAAGTCCAGTACCAGATGGCTTCCCAAGCGAATTCCACCAAACATACAAAGAGGAACTTAAACCCATCCTCCTCAAACTTTTCTAAAAGGTTGAAGAAGCGGGAGACAAAGACATTCTATGATGCCACCAAAACAAAAACAGACAAAGATACCACAAAAAAAGAAAACTATAAGCCAATATCTCTGATGAATATAAACACAAAAATTCTAAACAAAGTTTTAGCCAACTGAATCCAACAACATATAAAAAAGATCATATGTCACGACCAAGTGGGATTCATCCCAGATTCACAAGGATGGTTCACCACAGGCAAATCAATCAACATCACACACCACATTAACAAAAGAAAAGTCCAAAACCATATGATCATCTCAATAGATGTAGAAAAAGCATTTGACAAAGTCCAACATCCATTCATGACAAAAACTCTTACCAAAGTGGGTACAGAGGGAACATTCCTTAACGTAATAAAAGCCATTTATGACAATCTCACAGCAAATATACTCAGTGGAGAAAAGGTGAAAGCCTTACCACTAAAGTCTCAAACAAGAGAAGGATGCCCACTCTCACCACTGTTACTCAACATAGTGTTGGAAGTCCCAGCCACAGCAATCAGACAAACAAAAGAAATAAAAGGAATCCAAATTGGAAGAGGTAAAACTGTCACTGTATGCAGATGACATGATACTATATACAGAAAACCCTAAGGACTCAAAAACTACTTGAACTGACCAACAAATTCAGTAAAGTAGTAGGATACGAGATTAACATTCATAAATCAGTGGCACTTCTGTATACTAAAAATTAAATATTAGAAAAGGAGTTAAAAAATACAATACCTTTTAAAATTGCACACCAAAAAAGCAAATACCTGGGAATAAACCTGACTAAGAAGGTAAAAGGCTTCTATGCTAAGAACTATAAAACATTAATCAAAGAAATTAAAGAGGATTCAAAGAAATGGAAAGATATTCCATACTCCTGGGCCATGAGATCCTGCTATATAGCACTGGGAACTGTATCTAGTCACTTACGATGGAGCATGATAATGTGAGAAAAAGAATGTACATATGTATGTGTGACTGGGTCACCTTTCTATACAGTGGAAAACCGACAGAACACTGTACACCAGCTATGATGGAAAAAAACAAAACAATCACTTAAAGAAAAAAAATGAAGGTAAGCAAAGGTCAGAGAGTTCAAATCATGCAGATATGAAGAAGCTGATGTCAGTATTCAATTAGATCTTGACTCAAGTAAATCCTACTTTACCATTCTGCCTTCCCTCATTTATTTTCAAACCACAAAAGACAGGGCTCAGTAGAAGCACTTCTCAACTTTGCTTTATTCATTACAGTTTAAACAATTCCAAAGATCCACACACTATCAATGATTAATCATGACTAAATATGGTGCTAGAACTGTATTATTTTCACTCCTTTCTCTGAAGGAGATTATGGACCAGTTTGGCTGGTATGGTCTGAAAACTAGAGCACACCCATAAATTGGTTATCTTCCTTTAGTCTGACCACCATAGCTCCACAGTATAATAAAACTTAGGAGCAGATCTTGGGAGAGAAAACAGGTATTGATTAGTTCCCACGTGCTGACTGCTATGGGAATTTCAGAGTTTCACACAAATGAAAATACAATTGTTTTTTGGAAATCACTGCAAGAGCTTTATACAGATTATCTATCAGAAGTCTCTCAAACACATGCATATGCATGTACACCCACCACACAAAAACAAAAATATAAACAAAGCTGAAACATGTGGACAATTTTGTCCGCAGTTTACATACAGAAATACTTTCCTACAACAGGTGACAAAGATGGGGAGTGAGTATGAACAGAGAAGGGAACAGCCTGTCCCTATATATTAACACAGTGAGTTACAGTGTTCCCTTGGACATAAACCTCATCATTCCCCTCTACCAATTGTTGTATATAACTAGTTCAACATGACCAACAAAATAAGTACTACATAAAGATATTTAGCTTTTGGATATCCTAGAAGGAATAAATGAATGAATTTACTTGTGAATTCAGAATCATATGAAGTCTTTGCCATTTAGTGGCTAAATATTTAGTGCATTTAATAATATGTATAAATTTATATACAAGCACATTGATAGATATTAGAGATAAAATAATGAGAAAATATATGTGGACTTTCTCATGGATTATTTTGCAGGAGAGAGAGGCATTAATAAGCATAAAGATAAGTGCTAGCAAGAAACATATGGAACACCATGAGAGAACAGGAGAATCTAGCCAAGTTTGGAGGGTTAAGATAACTTCAGTGAAGATGAAGAAGTGGCCTTGATATAAAATGAGAATAAATCAGAGTTAGGAAAAGTATGCAAGGAAAAACATGACAGACAGAGTGTGCTCAAAGTCTCTGGAAAACAGAGACTCAAAGATACTGACTGCAGGCCTATATGGCTAGAGCTAAAAGAGAAAAAATGATATCAGTGTGTGATGACAATTAGGAAACTGCAGAGATGAGACTGTAAGGGACCTACTGGGTCATAATGAGAACTTTCCTTAGGTGGAGTGCAATGGGTTAATGCCATAGGTCAAGATGTTTCAGTTACTTGTTTTCTTTGAAATGTGTAATTATGTGCTAACCAATTCAACTAGCTTTAATTAAACTGTGGTCATTCTTACTACTGTTGTTATTATCAATATTAGTATTAAATTTTTATACGATCTGCCAGATTGTCCATATGGTTAATTCTATTGTTTCCAGTTGTCAAGACCACTTGTTCTCCTGATTTTGACCTCAGGACATAGTGATTACCTAACATATGGTCTGGTTTAAAAAAATGTAACTTTGACAAACACACACATTATTAAAATATAATGCTTTCCTTCTCATCCAGCATATACAAAAATCTGTTGAAATGC
This sequence comes from Catagonus wagneri, assembly GCA_004024745.2. NCBI lineage: Eukaryota > Metazoa > Chordata > Mammalia > Artiodactyla > Tayassuidae > Catagonus > Catagonus wagneri. Next base: position 3,543,881 of record PVHT021183619.1, on the reverse strand, counting down.
GGATGTTCAACTTTAAGTGTTAGTACGATTTTAAAGTTTTGTGTGAAAAGTAAAAAACTACATATATCTGAGTTTAAAAAAATATTTATACCTCCCTTTTATGATTGTGTTTTGGATCAAAAATCAGGACATTTAATCTTGATCTGCCTACAGATGCCTGGTATAAAGGCTTTTCCTAACTCTACCTCTCTCTCCTTTCTAGTGATCTCTTCAACAAGACTAACATTTGTAACCCTTATAGGCAATATCAATTATAGTATATTACCTAAGATTTGGCTTATTGAATGTTCTTTGGGTTTACAGTGGACAATCCTAGAATTTTCCAGCTTTACAAAACACAATTAATAGGAAACAAAATACTTGTAAGAACATTTTAGAATAATATTAACAAATTTTTTTTGGTCTTTTTAGGGCCATAGCCACAGAACATGAAGGTTCCCTGGCTAGGGGTTGAATCGGAGCTGTAGCTACTGGCCTAGCCACAGCCACAGCAATGCAAGATCCGAGCTGTGTCTGTGACCTATACTGTGGCTCGTGGCAATGCCAGATCCTACCTCACTGAGTGAGGCCAGGGATCAAATCCACATCCTCATGGATGGATACCAGCTGGGTTCATTACTGCTGAGCCACAAGGGGAACTCGAACAAGTAATGTTTTATCTCACATTTCCACTGAGAAAGAATCTTAAAATATGTGATTTCACTTAAGTAGTTAACTCTGTGAGCTATAGTGAGTGTAACTATTTGCATTTTATAGCCCAGGATATTGAAGGTGAGCAGCAAAGTTCTTTGCCAAAGGACATCCAATTGTTGACCTACTTGTCAACAATTATGAGATACTTGTCTTCTGTTCAATTTCTCCTTGTCTTCTGTTCAATTTCTCCTTCCGTTACTCAGCTACTCTTCATATATAAATTAGAGCCTGTAATACTGAATTTGTAGAGGCATATATGACATATTCATTTAGATGTGTAATTACACATCTGGCAAACTGAAGACATTTTCCCCCAACTTTCTGGTATCAGAATCTGTGTCAACAGAGAATATCCAAGGAATCGAGGTTACCATTTCAGAGTAATATCTTTTCCACTTTGAATATCTATCTCCCCTTGTGTTTGCAATCATCTTCTTAATTTATGGATATTCTGAGCCTCAGTACTCATGATTTTTTTTCAAAAGCTGAAATTATATTATTTTTCTCCAAGCATCCTCTCTTCTTTGCTCCATCTTAGTGTTAATGATGGATCTTTTCTTCCTGTTACTGAAGATTTTGGCCTCAGTGTGATTTTGAGACTTTGTAATTCCCTTTGACATACGGAATGGATTAATGCAATAATTTTTTCTCAGAGTTGCCTGACGCTGTCTTTCTCTCTTTCCTTTCTGAAGTGTTGATTTGTAGCAGATATCCACCTTGCATATGTTCTCAGGAAAAGGCACAAACCCTTGCTCTCCTATTGCATAATCTCCAATGAGCTGATTGTTGGAGTTTCTCTTGCAATGGCCACATTTTCACAACTCAGTGAAAAGGTAGGGATGAATTAATTGAAACATTTAACCCATTGCATCTATACTAAAACATCATAAAATGAGAAATTTCATGTAAGGGGATTTTCCAGTTACCATAAGTATACTTCTTTTTACACTAACATTTTTGTTTAACTATTTATAACCCAAATGACAGTGAGATACTTGAGTTTTATAGACTCCTTTATCCCCCTCTGCTGATCCCACCGCCACTCCTATAGTATTTGCCCATTATTTCTAGGTATTTCCAGAGGTATATAACATAGTATTCACATTGCTCCAGTGGACGCTGCATTTTCCCTTGAAATCTATTGAAAAGCCCTACCTCTTGTCCCTGGGGCTACTTCTTCACTGAATTCATGGCCCTGGATCCTACTGCCCTGGGCTCCAATATTTTTACCAGATGGCAAAAACACTATGCCATTGTCTCTATATCACAAAGTGGGCTTTGCCTTCTCCTCTCACCTTAGCCCCAGACCCTTCTAAATACTGCTATTCCACTAGGTTCTGGGGGTCCCATTGGTATTCCATTCTACTTTTTTGAGTATTCAAATCTCTACTGCTGTTCTTCCAGGAGCTCACTGAGAGCTTCCTGAGTATTCCTTGAGCCAAAGCCCAATGTAACCTACAACAAAGCGGGAATCCTAAAAGAATGATGTTTGGGCTGAGATCTGGGTTATAGTTCAGTTGAAAACTGTTTCTCTAGTTTTATTTGTTTGTTTTGCTTGTTTGGTTTGTTTTACTGCATCTTAATTTCAGATCATTGTTTTAATTACTCCCATCACTGATCTATACAAACTCCCTCTCAAATTCATTTATTTCTATATATGCTCCTTTATCTCCATTACTCATTTCCATCCTCTTCTCTTCATAGTCATTGATTCTAACGTGTTTAATGCATATCATTTGGATCTTGTAATTATGCTTTTAAAATGTATACTGTTATTTTGAACAGATCCTATATTGGACCATAGATTACAACAATTTTTTTCTTGTCACTGTGCTTTCCAGTTTGCTATATGTACATCTAGTTTGCCGTTTCTAACTGTTAACATGGTCCCCATCATGTATAATCACCACATATGCCTATCTACTTCCAGTGATAGACACACAGATCGTATCCCACTCAAAACTATCTCAAATAATGCTCCAATTTAAATGAGGGATCATATCCCCTTACAGTCCTGCATGAGGATTTGTCTGAGCTACATACCTAGAAGAAGGACTGTTGGGCAAACAATTTAAGTTTGTGCTTCCAAGCTGTCCTCCGGAATATCAGCACTGGTCTACATTCCCACCACCACATGAGGATTTCTACCTATAGCCACAATATATTAACATGTGGGTTATCTGGAAAAGTACAGATGTTCACCACTATTTCTGATTCCTGTTTTTCTGGGCATAAGGTATATTATATTTCCATACCACTTGAAGTTAGATATTGCTATACGGCTTGCACTGAGCAATGGAATATGCACAGAAGTCACATGAAAGTTGACACCTGAATTGTCATGTGAGTCTTATTATTGGATCAATGTGTTGTACCTGGAAACATCTTTCTTTAGAGCTCCCTTACATGAGATCCCCTTTGGTGCTCTGACACTGTAGGATCCCTCTAGCATTCTCCAGACATAATCAAATATCCTTGAACCTCTATCATTATACTCAAACCTTCCTCAAGATAAGACCCCTATTAGACATGTCTACCACATGCCCACAGTTTCCTGCCTTTTCAGAAGACAGAGTTTATTGAGTACTTTCTTTGTGGCTAGGTCCATCATTTACAATGTCAAATACTACTCCATATTGTTTTGGAAAATGTCCTAAGGAATTCCTGACACATACAGGGCAGTGCTACATTAAGCTAAAAGAGCCCAGAAAATGATGCCACTTGGGATCTTGTGTCTACTTTTCTCCAATTTTTTTCTCTTTTATTTACCAGTGACCTTGCTCCTTCATATACTTTCAATTCCTCCATGAAAGCAGGAGCAATAGCTGTTTTTTCTTTAGTTACCTCTACACACTCACTGAATGCTTTTTTATGGTATGGGCTTAATTATTTTTTTTGTTATTTTGAATTTGATACGATCACACAATTTGAAGTGAGATTACTGACTAGGCCTGCAATTACTGTAAATATTTATTGAGTGAGGGACTGAGGAAGAAGGTTTAGTGCCAATATTTAATGAGCTCATTTGGTTCATCAAGGATCCTTCGTACTACTTTTTATTGAGGTATAATTGACATATAACATTATATTCATTTCACATGTAAAACATAATGATTCAATATTTGTATATATTGTGAAATGATCACCGCAATAAGTCTAACATTAGTCAGTCACCATACATAGTTACATATTTTTTTTCTTGTGATGAGAACTTTCAAGATCTACTCTCTTAGACAATTTTAAGTATGCAATACAGTATTATAAATTGCAGCCACCATTCTGTATATTAAATCTCAAGGACTTATTTATTTTATAACTGGAAGTTTGTACCTTTTGACTCCAGTTTTTTAAAATTACCAATTTTCAATTGTTTCAGTTAGTTGAGGTTATGTAACAAATGTTCTTTGAAATAACTGCAATTATTATATTAAACTTTTTTTTTTTTTGTCTTTTTGCCTTTATATAGAGCCGCACTTGCGGCATATGGAGGTTCCCAGGCTAGGGGTCTAACAGGAGCTGTAGCTGCCGGCCTTCGCCACAGCCACAGCAACGCGGGATCCGAGCCGCGTCTGCGACCTACACGACAGCTCACGGCAAGGCCGGATCCTTAACCCACTGAGCAAGGCCAGGGACTGAACCCGCAACCTCATGGTTCTTAGTCGGATTTGTTAACCACTGAGCCACGAAGGGAACTCCTCAAACTTTTTTTAAACATTTGGTAAAAGGCTTTTGGTAAATCAAATATCTTTGAGGTATTTAGGATAAAAACACTTTTAAGGAGAACATTAGAATATTTTTCTTGAACTGTGTTCTCTCATTTATAATATCAAATATCTACAATAGATCATCTTTTAGTCCCTTCTTCCTCAGATGTGCTATTGATTCTACATTTCTGTATCAAAAACTTTAAATTTTTTACTGCAAGGCTCAAAATTTAAATATTTGTAGACACATGTTTAACATATCCAGGTGACTTTTAGTTTTACAGAAAAGATATTCAGAGGTATTCCTATCCATGGTCTACTTCGGGGAAAATTAAAACAATTTTAGAAAAATTTTAGAAAAAAAATAGCATCAGCTGAATGCATTTTAATGAATTTATCTTAAAAGTTAAGATAATTGTTTACCCATTTTGGAAACCTATACTAATTTCACATTCTTATCATTACAAGTCATCATTTCAATACATGTTCCTTTAAAAGTGTACCCAGTGTGTTTCTACGTGAAACATTTTTCAACAATTTCAAATCGGGCAAGAGGAGACCAGCTACAGGCTCAAAGGTGCTAAATGAAGATGCTAATGTTTTATTTTACTTTTAAAGGTGCATCTTACCTTGTTTAACCTCAGGTGGGGTGGTGCTCAGTTAAGGGGGTTGAGGTAGGATGGTATTAGTCAAAAGCAGCTTTCTGAATTAGCTCAGTTCTGACAAAAGTGTGTGGGTCATCTATGCACATTCCTGAGCCCGGAGAATGGGGAGAATTTGCCCCCAAGTGCCAATGACAGCCAAAAAGTTCTACAGCATGGCTTTTAAGGTGAAAAGAAGGTTTTACAACCTTAAAGTAGTGGTCTGTTCTGACCTATTAGGGGAAAACTCGGACTCACACTGGCTTTAGGAATTTAACTAAGGCCAAAAAACTAGTTAGACATGAGCTCATTTTTTTCTCTCCCTCTCAGATTTCTTTCTCCATAGCACACTGCCTCTGGGTTACATCTTACATAACTTTTCTTATTCGCTTTATGGAGTAATTTTACATTTGCTGCTGCTTCAGACTCTATTTTGTTTTTTTTTGTTTGTTTGTTTTTTGTTTTTCGGTCTTTTTGTCTGCACCCGAGGCATATGGAGGTTCCGAGGCTAGGAGGGTTAACATGTGACCAGATTGGCTATGGATATTTCCATTGAAGTTGGGAGAACCTTCCTGTGAATGAAGATACTTTGGTACACTTTACATCTTTCCTGGGATGTCTACTTGTTGATTCAGGGTATCTCTGACTCAGTCTAATTTCTGTTTATGCCTAGTCTTAAAACACCTACTTTAAGTGCAAACACTGTATGTTTTGTTACCTGCTGGAAGCTTTGCTTCCTTCCAATATATTCTGCAAAATGTTGCAAAGAGTAAGAGGCTTCAGCATTCTCTTTTGTTGAGAATTCTGTCTCTTTTGCTGCCTACATTCTCTTTTTGGTTTATTATTCCTGAGGTGAAAGCTACTTTAAATTTAATTTGCCTGGAAGAGTTTTCTCCAAAAATGAATCCCCAACTGTGCAAAATATAGCCATTTCCTTTGTATCCCTATAGCAGCAGTAGCTCAGAAGTATCTCCAGGGAACTGATGATTTAATCATTCCTGGTCTACTATCATGTGAGTTATACTAATATAATTGTTTTTCTATCAGATGGCCTGGTAACATAATCCAAGTGCTTTCAGTAGCTGCTTTCAAGGTAGTGTTTACACAACATCATACATTTGATTAAAGAGTAGGAAAATTATTATATGACAAAAACTAATCACTTTTATATTTTGGGTTTATGAGTTTATACGCCTTCTTAAGTAATTTGAGGTCAAATATAAAATATACCTGGTATGAGTAATTCAAGATTATTGGATTTAGTGAGCATATTATGGCCAAAAGCAATCGAGTGAATATTCATTTTTCAAGTGTGTACTACATGCAAGGAATCCTTTGAGTTACAGTGATGAGCAAAACGATTCTTTCTTCTAAAGAATCTAAAACTAGGAAAGATAAAAAGTTATGGGTATACAAAGACAAAGTAAAGGTCCCAGCTATACCCTAGCCTCTGCTTACTACTGCATTTTGGATTTCCTTGGACAGTTAGAATGAGTCAATAGAACATACTTTGCACCACCTGACTTGAGAGGTTAGGACTGAAGGGGCAGGAAAGAGCCCACGCAGGCTTTTACTTTGTATTACGTAGAGATGAAGGAGGATCCTGGGAAGAGCAGCTTGAACTCTACTCAAAGACTAGTCTCTAAAATTGATCCATGGGCTTTAGGAAAAAATCCAAAAAGTGACCATTTTACTTTATTAAGAGCTTATCATAGTCAAATGATTTAATATACTCTGTAGTAAATCCTCTCAATTCAGGGACAACTTTCTGGTGTTGGTTCTCTACAGTTGTTCTCAAATTAGGTAAGAAAGATGAAGTAATTTGCCTGACACATGAACATACTAGATTTAAAAGATAAAGAGACCACTTGTAACCAAAGCATACAAGTATCCTTGTAACCAAAAGATAATTTTAAACTAAACACCTCTATTTAATATTGTTCAAATCACTTCAGCTCTGTGGAGATAGGAGCTATAGGCAGGAAAGGAAGAAGCTGTAGTTTATAAGGGATTCTATGAGAATTCACAAGCCACTTCCTTTCATGCCCATGTGGGAAAGTGTGACCTGGGGAATAGGGACATTATCCTATTTCTGTTTGGCTGCACATGATTTGTGAAAATACAGTGCTATCTTGGCATGAGAATGATGTACAGTTTTGGAGGAGTCAACACCTAATCCAAAACAGAATATGGTCAGTGTCATGTGATACCAAAGATGACAATTTGTGAGTTAAAGTGAAAACCTTCTGCAACTCCTCTAACAGGTATAGGGAAGACTAAAGATATAAAAACCATCTGCTAGTTAGAGGAGTGAGTGATGTGATTATTATGCTACTAGTGTGGCCACTTTCATGTGCACAAGCTGGTGAAGCCTTGGAAGAAATGCTTTATAGATCCAGGTGATTAAAGGTAAGTTCCATGAGAATGGGGATTGGGCCATTCTTGTTTACAACCATATATCCAGAAGACACAGGAATGTTTTGGGAAATAAATATTTCCATGTAGGTGGTATACTAGGTCCATGAAAAATTGCAGTGGGGATGATATCAGAATGGACAGATGGAGACAGAAGATGGAGAGGAGTAAAGGTCACTGAACTTCACTCTGAAATAACTGCTGACTTTTAAAGGTGTTGAGCTGGAAGGTGATGGAGGAGGGCTGGGTTCCTAGTGTCTACCACTTATTATAGCATATGTCTTGTTTCATTCTGCATTGAAATGTACATAAATGCACAGCAGAAAGACTTGGGTATTTCAGTTGTGATGTATATACTACACTGAGAGACACTATTTTTTTTTCTTGAGTCACAGGTAGGAGCCCTCGGAAGAACTTATGTCAGCGATCTTACTCTGTCTTAGTGAACAGAATGGAGATTTAGAAATAGAGTCAGTTTTTTATCCTATAGTCCAAAGAGCCTTGGATTCCCACATTTTTTTCCACTTATGTGATATCTCGAATTTGCTAAATGCTAGGATGTCTTATGCAACAAGATTGGGCTGCTTGGCTACTTCCAGGATGACTGTAGTCAGTCAATATCTGCAGAGAACAATCACAAAGCAGCTTCAATAGCTACAGAAATTGTACATATGCAGCTTCAACCCTCTAAATGAACTGTCTCAAAATTATTCAAAAAATGAAATAGTACATAAAATCATCATCTGAGTTTCCATTTTGTACCAGGTAAATTTGTTGACAAATTATATCTGTATAAAACACTCCTGAAGATTGGATTAAGATGGCGGAATAGAAGGCCTGAAGCTCAACTTCTCTCCCAAAAAGCAACAAATCTACAACAAAATGCCGAGCAACCTTCAACCAAATGGACTGTAAACTTCCAAAAAAGATATTCTGCTCCAAAAGACAAAGAAGAGACCACATCAAGCGGTAAGAGGGTTGGTTGATTATGCCATAGAAGCAACCCCATACCTCCCGGGTGGGAAGCCCCACAGACTGGAAAGTAACTGTATCACAGAGACTCAGCTACAGGACTGAGAGTCCTGAGTCCCACATCAAATCCCCACGCCTGGGGATCTGGCACAGGGAGAAAGAGCCCTCGGAGTATCTGGCATTGAAGGCCAGCGGGGCTTTTGTGCAGGAGTTCCACAGGACTGGGGGAAACAGAGACCCCATTCTTGAAAGGCTCACACAGACTTTCACGTGCACTGTGCCCCAGGGCAAAGCAAGGTCTCTACAGGAATCCAGGTGGATGCTGACTGCAATTCTTGGAGGATCTCCTGGGAAAACAGGGGTGATTGTGGCTTGTTGTAGGGGAAGGGCATTGGAGATGAAGATCTTGGGAACATTCTGCATTTCTCTGGAGGTGGCCATTTCTGGGAAAATCTAGTCCCTCCCATTGGCGCTGAGAAGCCCCAGGCCAAACAACAATCCAGGTGGGATTACAGCCCCACCCATCAGTAAACAGGCTGCCTAAAGACCCCTCAGGCACACAGTCAGTTTCTAATCTCATCCAGAGACAAAGCCACACCCATCAGAGAGATAGAAATCAACCCCACCTACCAGTGAGCAGGCATCACTCCCTCCCATCAGGAAGCCTACAGCAAGCCCCCTCCATATCAACTTTAGCCACAGGGAGGCAAACACCAGAACTAAGAGAGATTACAACTCTACTGTCTAGAAAAAGCTCACCATACCAAAAACCTTTAAAAATGAAAAGACGGAAAACTATAACTCAGATAAGGAAGAAAGAAAAAAGCCCAGAAAAACAGCTCAGTGATGAGGAGATTATCAGCCTCCCTGCAAAAAGACTTTAGATTGTTGACGCTGAAGATGACGCAAGGCATTGGAAATAAACTTGAGGCAAAGATTGATACCTTACAGGAAACACTGAGCAAAGAAATACAAGCTGTAAAAATTAAACAAGAAGAGATGCAAAATACAATAACTGAAATAAAAAATTCATTAGAAGCAGCCAACAGTAGAATACAGGAGGCAGAAGAACAAATCAGTGAGGTGGAGGACAGATTAGTGGAAATCACTAACGCAGCAGAGAAAAGAGCTAAAAGATTACAAGGAAATGAGCAGAGTCTCAGAGAAATCTGGGATAATGATAAACACACCAACATCCAAATTATAGGGGTGGCAGAGGGAGAAGAGAGAGAGAATGGGACAGAAAAAATATTCGAGGAGATTATAGACGAAAACTTCCCTAATATGGGAAAGGAACCACTCACTCAAATCCAGGAAGCTCAATGAGTACCATATAAAATAAACCCAAGGAGGAAAACCCCGAGACACATATTAATTGAAATGACCAAAATTAAAGACAAAGAGAAAATTTTGAAAGCAGCTAGGGAAAAGAAACAAATGACATACAAGGGAGCCCCACAAGGTTATCAGCAGATTTTTCATCTGAAACTCTGCAGGCCAGAAAGGAGTGGCATGATATACTAAATGTGATGAAAGGAAAAAACTTCCAACCAGGATTACTTTATCCAGCAAGGCTCTCATTCATATTTGAAGGAGAGATCAAAACCTTTACCGATAAGCAAAAGCTAAGACACTTCTGCAACACTAAACCAGCTTTACAACAAATCCTAAAGGAACTTCTCTAGGCAGAAAAGAAAAGGCCACAACCAGAAACAGAAACACCACAAATGACAAGGTTCACCAGTAAAGGCATATGTACAGTAAAGATACTAAATCATCCATGCACAATTATGCTACCAAAATCAGAAATCATGAGAAAAGGGCACAAATGCAGGTCACTGGAGACGCACGTGCAATTAAGAAACCAACAACTTAAAACATCTCAGTTATACATTGACTCCTACATCAAAGCTTCAGGGTAACTGCAAACCAAAAATCTACAATTGATACACAAACAAATAAAAATCAACTCAAATACAACATTAAAGATAGCCATCTTGTGAGAGGAGACAACAAGAGAATAAGAGAAGAAAAAAAGAGCAACAAAAACCCCAAACAGTTAATACAATGGCAATAAGAACATATATATCAATAATTACCTTATGTTAATAGACTGAATGCCCCAACCAAAAGACATAGACTAGTCAAATGGATACAAAAACGAGACCTATATATATGCTGTCTTCAAGAGGCCCACTTCACTTCTAGGGACACATACAAATTGAAAGTGAGAGGATGGAAGAAAATATTCCATGCAAATGGCATCAAAAGAAACCCAGAATAGCAATACTAATATCAGACAAAATAGACTTTAAAATGAAGAACATTTTAAGAGACAAGGAAGGGCACTACATAATGATCAAATGATCAATCCAATAAGAAGATATAACAATTTTAAATATCTATGCACCCAAAGTAGGATCACCACAATATATAAGGCAACTGCTAACAACCTTAAAAGGAGAAATCAACAATAACACCATCATAAAGGGGGACTTTAACACCCCACTTACAGTAATGGACAGGTCATCCAGGCAGAAAATCAATAAGGAAACACAGGCCCTGAAAGAAGCATTAGATCAGATGGACTTAATAGATATTTAGAGGACATTCCATCCAAAAGCAACAGAATACACATTCTTCTCAAGTGCGCATGGAACATTCTCTAAGATTGATCACATCCTGGGCTACAAATCAAGCCTCAGTAACTTTGAGAAAATTGAAAGCATTTCAAGCATCTTCTCTAGCCACAATGCTATATGACTGGAAATCAACAACAAGAAAAAAATGGCAAAAAATACAAATACGTGGAGACTAAACAACACACTACTAAATAACCAATGGATCACAGAAGAAATCAAAGAGGAAATTAAAAAATACATGAAAGCAAATGACAACAAGGACACAACACCCCAAAACCTCTGGGATGCAGCAAAAGCAGTTCTAAGAGGAAAGTTTAGAGCAATACAAGCCTACCTCAGGAAACAAGAAAAAGCTCAAAAAAAGAACATAACTTTACATCTAAAGCAGCTAGAAAGGGAAGAACTGACAAGACCTAAAGTTAGTAGAAGAAAAGAAATCATCAAGATCAGAGCAGAAATCAATGAAATAGAAATGAAGAAAACCATAGAAAAGATCAAGGAAACTAAAAGCTGGTTCTTTAAAAAGAGCAACCAAATTGAAAAACCCTTAGCCAGACTTATCAAGATAAAAAGAGAGAGGACACAAATCAATAAAATTAAGAAATGAAAAAGGAGAAGTAACAACAGACATCACAGAATACAAAGGATCATAAGAGACTACTACATGCAACTATATGGCAATAAAATGGAAAACCTAGAAGAAATGGACAAATTCTTAGAAAAGTACAATCTCCCAAGACTAAACCAAGACGAAATAAAAAATATGAATAGACCAATCACAAGTTCTGAAATTGAAACTGTGATTAAAAAACTTCCAACAAACAAAAGTCCAGGACCAGATGGCTTCACGGGTGAATTCTATCAAACATTTAGAGAAGAGTTAGCACCTAGTCTTCTGAAACTCTTCCAAAAAAGTGCAGAGGAAGGGACACTCCCAAACTCATTCTATGAAGCAACAATCACCCTGATACCAAAACCAGACAAAGATACAACAAAAAAGAAAATTACAGGCCAATCTCACTGATGAACATAGATGCAAAAATCCTCAACAAAATACTAGCCAACCCAATCCAAAAATACATTAAAAGGATTGTACATCATGATCAAGTGGGATTTATCTCAGGGATGCAAGGATTCTTCAATATCTGCAAATCAATCAGTGTGATTCACCACATTAACAAACTGAAGAATAAAAACCATATGATCCTCTCCAGAGATGCAGAAAAAGCCTTTGACAAAATCCAACACCTATTTCTGAGAAAAACCCTTCAGAAAGTGGGCATAGGGGGAACCTACCTCAACATAATCAAGGCCATCTATGACAAACCCAGAGCTCACATCATTCTCAATGGTGAAAAGCTGAAAGAATTCCTGCTGAGATCAGAAACAAGACAGGGATGTCCACTCTCGTGACTACTATTCAACATAGTTCTGGAAGTCCTAGCTACAGCAATCAGAGAGAAAAAAATAAATAAATAAAAGGAATCCAAATTGGAAAGGAAGAAGTCAAACTATCACTTTTTGCAGATGACATGATACTATACCTAGAGAATACTAAAGACTCTACCAGAAAACTGTTAGAGCTCATCAATGAATTTGGCAAAGTCACAGGATACAAAATTAATACACAGAAATCAACTGCATTTCTATATACCAACAATGAAAGATTAGAAAGAGAAATTAGGGAAGCAATCCCATTTACCATCGCATCAAAAAGAATCAAATACTTAGGAATAAACCTGCCTAAAGGGACAAAAGACCTGTACTCTGAAAATTATAAGGTGCTGATGAAAGAAATCAAGAATGACATGAACAGGTGGAAAGACATACCATGCTCTTGGATTGGAAGAGTCAATATTATCAAAATGACTATACTAACCAAAGCAATCTACAGATTCAGTGCAATCCCTATCAAATTACCAAGGACATTCGTTCATAGAACTAAAACAAAATAGTTTAAAGTTTGTTTGGAAACACACACACAAAAAAAACGGATAGCCAAAGACATCCTGAAAAAGAAAAATAGACCTGGAGGAATCAGACTCCCTGACTTCAGACTATACTACAAAGCTTCAGTCATCAAATCCGTATGGTCCTGGCACAAAGACAGAAATATAGATCAGTGGAACAGGATAGAAAGCCCAGAATTAAATCCACGTATCTATAGTCAACTAATCTATTACAAAGGAGAGAAGAATGTACACTGGAGAAAAGACAGCCTCTTCAAAGTGGTGCTGGGAAAACTGCATAGCCACAGGTAAAAAAACGAAACTAGAACACTTCCTAACACCATGCACAAAAATAAGCTCAGAATGGATTAAAGATCTACATAGAAGACCAGATACTGTAAAACTCTTAGAGGAAATCGTAGGCCAAACATTCTCTGACATAAATGATAGCAACATCTTCACAGATCCATCTGTCAGAGTAAGGACAATAAAAAGAGAAATAAACAAATGGGACTTCATTCAACTTCAAAGTTTCTGCACAGTAAAGGAAACCCCAAAGGACATGAAAAGACAACCCACAGAATGGGAGAAAATATTTGCAAATGAATCAACTCACAAAGGATTAATCTCCAAAATTAAAAACACCTCCTACAGCTCAATACCAAAAAAATAAACAACCCCATCAAAAAATGGTCAGAGGATCTAGGCAGACAGTTCTCCAAAGAAGACATGCAGATGGCAAATAGACACATGAAAAGATGTTCAACATCGATCCTCATTAGAGAAATGCAAATCAAAACCACTATGAGGTACCACCTTACACTGGCCAGAATGGCCATCATCAAAAAGTCTACAAACAATAAGTACTGGCGAGGATGTGGAGGAAAAGGATCCCTGTTACACTGTTGGTGGGAATGCAAACTGGTGCAATCACTGTGGAAAACAGTATGGAGATTCCTCAGAAAACTCAAAATAGAATTACCATTTGATCCAGCAATCCCACTCCTGGGCATCTATCCAGAGGAAATTATGACTCGAAAAGACACATGTACTCCAGTGTTCAATGCAGCACTCTATGCAATAGCCAGGTCATGGAAACAACCTAAATGCCCATCGACAGAGGAGTGGATAGGGAAGATATGGTACATAACACACAATGGAATATTACTCAGCCATTAAAAGGAACAGAATAACAACATTTATAGCAACATGGATGGACCTAGAAATTATCATGCGAAGTGAAACCAGTCAGATAATTAGACAGCAATAGCCAATGCTTCCGCTTACATGTGGAAACTAAAAAGACACAATGAACTTTTTGCAGAACGACAATGACTCACAGACTTTGGAAAACCTTTGGTTTTTCAAATAAGACAATCTGGGGGGTGGGGAGATGCACTGGGGGTTTGGGATACAAAATCTATACAATTGACTTGTGATGATTTATGTACACCTATAATTGAAATAAAATTCATTAAATTAAAAAAAAAAGACTCCTGTGGATAAAACAAAAATGGATCGCATGTTTTTTTTCTCTCTGCTAGTCTGTTTTATCTATTTATTTAAAATTTGAATGTATGCTAATTAAGTTACATTTATACAAAAGTGCATTGACGCTGTGTCAGAACAATTAGCTTAAATATGGAAACTGGTAAATTGATCACCAGTTTATATTGATTTTATTGGTATATGGAACAGTGTCATGGAAAGACAACGAGGGTTAGAGTTCAACGTTCCAATCTTAATTTGAGTACCAATGAGCTGTGGGTCTCTGGGAAACTCACTTACCTTATCTGGGCCTCAGAATACCTCCTATAAAACTGAGACAAAAACACTCGATAACTAGATTTTCATGATGAATAAATAAAAAAAAAATGCTTTGCATGCTGCCCTACAGGTCCTCTAGACAAATTTAGTTGTCATTTTATTCCCTTTCTATTCTACGTCAGATAGCTATTTTAAATGATATTTTAACACAATGTTATTGGAGTTTTTTCCCTTGCCAACCTTTATACATTGTCTTGTTTATGTTTTGCTATCATCAAAATGAATTTGAGGAGTTCCCATTGTGGCACAGCGGAAATGAATCCAACTAGGAACCAAAAGGTTGGGTATTCAATCCCTTGACTCGCTCAGTGGGTTAAGGATCCGGCATTCCCTGGAGCTGTGGTGTAGGCTGCAGATGTGGCTCAGATTCCACATTGCTGTGGCTATGTCTTAGGCCAGCAGCAGTAGCTCCAATTAGACCCCTTGCCTGGGAAAGTTCACATGCCATGGGCGTAGCCCTAAAATGACAAAAGACCAAAAAAAAATTAATTTGAGGTAACTTAAATTATTAAAAACAGGAAACACAATTACTAAATATTTTAAATTAACATACAGAATATATCTCACTGGAAAGACAGGAAAATGAATGATATGAATTAATAACTGAAATTCTTCACTGTAGCTTTCAAAGTCATATATCATATAAAGAAAAACCTATCTTTCCATGTTTATTTCACATTCTGAAATATTAGGCATCATTTGCTCCAACCAAACAAGACTGTTAATAATACCTATATAGCTCATTTACTTTTCTTCTGTCTGAAATATTTTTCCTCTTCTCCAAACTTCAATAAAAGCCAAGCCAAAATACTTATCTTCTTCATACTGACTTCAGAGTCCCAGACCTAGATGTTTTCTTTTCTTCTTTGCCTTCTACTAATTCAGTCTTATGGAAAAACCAGTAACATCATTCAACTCAATCTTATTTATTCATTTGTCTTAGCTTATCTTTTCCCCCTGACAAATATGCTTAAAGGTAAGTTCTGCTAAAACATGAACTGGGCCATTTACTCTGTCTCCCCTGAAACAACCAGAATAGTTTCTTTCCTTGTTTGTTGTTAATTATCTATTAGTTAAGCTGTACTAAGTGGAAACATAATATCAAATTATCCCTTAAGTTTCCTGACAACTGAGGGAGGGAGAAAATAGAATTGAATAATTTAGCCATCCATTAAATAAAGCACAGTAAAATTATTTGGAATAACTATTTTATTCTGATTTCTAGGATAACTGTATCTCATAGGCTAAAATATAAAGTTTTTTACATAATTGGCCAGTCAGTGAAAAAGTTCTCCAAAAGATTAAAAAATACTGGTTAAAACTAGACATTTGCAAGCAAAGAATGCATCTAGACACAGACTTTATGCTTTTCACAAAACTTGAATTAAAGATATAAATGTAAAATGCACAATTATATAACTCCTAGAATATAACAGAGGAGAAAACCTAGATGGCCACATGTTTGGTGCTGACTTTTTAGATGCAACACCAAAGGCATGAACCACGATAAAAAGAATTGATAAGCTGGACTTTGTTACAATTAAAAATGTATGCTCTGCTACAGATAGTGTTAATAGAATGAGAAAGCAAACCACAGACGAGAGAAAATATTTACAAAGGATATATTTGATGAAAGACTATTATCCAAAATGTATTAAAATCTCTTAAAACTCAGCTCTAAGAAAACTATCAACTTGACTGAAAAACTCGCTGAAGATCTTAACAAACCCCTCACTAAAGATAGATGGCAAATACGCATAAATAAAGATATTCTACATTATGCGTCATCAGGAAAGTTAAATAAAAACAATGAGTTCCTCTACACACCTATTAGAATGGTCAAAGCCCGGGACATGGATAGCACCAAATGCTGTTGAGAATCTAGAGCAATAGGAACTCTCATTCATTGCTGGCGAGAATGTAAAATGGTACAGCCACTTTGGAAGACAGTTTGATGGTGTCTTATAAAACCAAATACACTCTTACTATATGATCTAAAAATAGTGCTTCTTGACATTTACCAAAGGAGTTAAAAACTTATGTTCACCCAAAACATGCACTTGGATGTTTTTAGTAGCTTTATTCGTAATTGCCAAAATTTGGAAACAACTATGATGTCCTCCAGTAACCAAATGGATAAATCAACTGGTACATCTGGACAATGGGCTATTATTCAGCACTAGAAAGAAATAATAAAGCCATAAATGGACATGGAGGAACTTTAAATGCATATTACTAAGTACAAGAAGCTGGTTTGAAAAGGTTATATATTGTTACACATAGGAGGCTGTACATGTGTGATGGGATAGAGTACATGGGAAAACTCTATACCTTAGTCTCAACTGCTATGAACCTAAAACAATATATACATTTAATATATATTCCATATACATATACATATATATATATATATATACACACACACACACACACACACATATATATATTCCATAATATATATACATGGAAGTATTGGGGAAGCTACTATCAACAACAAATAATTCTTCTTAGGATGAATTTCTCTTATATTACACACATTCCAATTTTAACTTCAGGTAGATGAATGACATTATTCAGTAATGTTGTGTCCTGAATGTATTTCTTACCATAGGTTAGAGCTTGGAGAATATGTAAAAGTGGCTGGCTAGCTTGTCTCTTTAGATCATCCCATGTTCAAGTAAATTTTGACATGACCTGGTTATTTGCAGTCAATTTGTGGCGTAACTCTCTGACAAGTGCCCAAAGCACAGATATCTGTGTTGCTGATTAAAGAGCACTACAGGCATCTTACCTACCAGATGTGCAGATGGCAGAGTTTATAAAATCTTCTGGAATGTTTGGAGCCTGTTTTGCATTCTCACCCAGATAGAAAGCCATATAATAGGAGAGTAGGGATGTGTCTGTGTGTGGGCAGGGTGAGGGGATTTGGGGAGGAAACAGGAAAGGGGGAGTAAAATGGGACCTTCAAGTCTGCTCAAATATTTGTGGAAAACACTCATTAGGTATCTGAGCATTCTATGCTTCAAAGTATGGAAGCAAAAATTATGTTCCAAAATACTGTTTATTATATAAATTTAGAGAATACAAATTAGCAATGTATTTCTTTGATCAGAAGACTACCACAGAGTGACTTTGAGTAACAGAACAGCTGCTTTTGGAAAACATAAAAACAAAACAAAAACTCTTTTATTAGTAGTAGGCAAATATATTTAAACTTCAGCGAGAATAAAAACCTGCAATACAACATCACTAATTATTAGAGAAATGCAAATCAGAACCACTATAAGGTACCACTTTATACCAGCCAGAATGGCCATCATCAAAACGTCTATAAACAATAAGTGCTGGAGAGGGTGTGGAGAAAAGGCAACCCTATTATGTTGGTGGGAAGGTAGATTGTTGAACTACTGTGCAACATATGTTGGTGGGAATGTAAATTGGTGCACCACTATGGAAAACAGCATGGAGATTCCTCAGAAAACTAAAAATAGAATTACCATTTGATCCAGCAGTCCCACTCCTGGGTATCTATCCAAAGAAAGCCATGACTCAAAAAGATACATGTACTCCACTGTTAGACCACTAGCCTGGGAACCTCCATGTGCCGCGGGTGCGGCTCCACATAAAGGTAAAAAGACAAAAAAAAAAAAAAAATATATATATATATGTATATATATACACACATGTACTCCAGTGTTCACTACAGCACTCTATACAATAGCCAAAACATGGAAACGACCTAATGCCCATTGACAGAGTAGTGGATAAAGAAAATGTGGTACATATACACAATGGAATATTACTCAGCCATCAAAAGTAAAGAAGTAATGGCATTTGCAGCAACATGGATGGACCTAGAAATTATCATCCTAAATGAAGTCAGTCATACAGTGAAACACTAACATCAAATGCTATCACTTACATGTGAAATCTAAAAAAAAGGACACGATGAACTTTGCAGAACAGATACTGACTCACAGACTTTGAAAAACTTGTGGTTTACAAATGAGACAGGTTGAGGGGAGGGGGATGTGCTGGGGGTTTGGGATGGAAATGCTATAAAATTGGGTTGCAATGACTGTTGTACACTATAAATGTAATAAAATTCATCAAGTAATTTAAAAAAACCCTGCAATTCATAGATTCTTTCTATTATCCTTTTCCACTGATAAATGTTAGATTACATGCTTTAAAATTAGAGGAATTCTGAAACACAAATGAAATTTCCTTTGCTCCTTCCTTCCTTCTTTGGTACCTTTCCTTAGTACCTACTACAGTGAGCATGATTCATAGCATGCAGTTCCATTCTGAGCCAAGTGCAGCATGACCCTTCTTCCCTCATTGGAGCTTATCATTTACTTCTTTTATAATACTTACCCAGTTGCATATTGTTAAGAGATTTGTCCTAGCCCACTAGCTCAGCAAAGGCTAAGACAGCAGTTACGGGTATGCCTTTTATGGCAACAAAATCAATATGTATAGCTGAACCCTTCTCACCAATCTCTCTCCCTTTCACACCAATTACTTCTAGATGTCCACACACAAAAAGCATCTAAGTTTAAAACACAGAGACATAATTCCGATTATACATTCCAACAGTTCACCATCACTGCTCCTCCTCCCCCAAAAACATTCCAAGTACACAGCAAGGACAGTCTCTTTTGCCTATGAGAAGGCAGAAGATAGTATATCAATGTAATATTTTAAGTTGGCATAGTTGTTCCTGATTCTTGTTTTGAAACTCTCCAGAACCTCCTTTGAATGTGTGATCTACGCCATCACCTCAAACATTTCTAGGACCTACATTCTGCTACCTTCTATGAAGGACCACCAATTTGTTCTATTAGCAGAGTCAAATTTTCTCCAATTCTCTGCTTAAGGCAACATAAAGTTTTACATAATAACTAAAATCTCACCTAATCATAAGAAAAAAGCTAGCAGGGGATAGAAGAAGCTAGTGTCTCTCAGTCATGGCCTTTCTAACTAATGAGGTGGAAAACTTGTTGATGGCTGAATTCATAACAATAGAATTATTTGGGGGGAGAAACATGATTTGTTTGGAAAAATACCTTTAAAAAGTCCTTGAGAAAAATGTTTCCTATAAGTACAGAATAATCCAAAATAATCCTTTCATCGAGAAAACACTAGAAAATCTAGGGGAAAAAATAAACAAAATAATCTGTTTTTAGGTTTAGAAGAACTAAAGTTATTGATAGGCGGAAAGAGTTGACAACCAATGGGCAGTAGAAAGCAAATTCACGAATCTTGAATCTAAGACAAATTCTTACACATGCTTTTTTTGCCGCCAATCCAAAAGAAAAGGACAAAATAAAAATTTTGCTTCCTCACTCCACGAGGCCACACAGGCAGAGACCCAGGAAAGCGGACCTGGCTAAGAAGTCTTACCTTGTGTCGGCTTCTGCCCTTTCCTCCAGGATTCTGCGGGTTCTGGAGCAAGCGGGGTGTCCCAGTGGGCCTTATCCTGGTCAGGGGAAACTGAAGAGAAGGAAAATAGTTTTCCTCTACGCTTTGTGGCGTCTGCTCGGCCGAGACCCCCTTTACTCTTGCAAATGGATAAGTCTATCCAGGTTAAGAGTTTTCAGCTGTGACTGCTGTGGCGAAGGTTATCCTGGGTAAGGTTAACCAGCTTGTTTGGCCATGAAAGAAAATTTTATTCACCAAAGCCTCGCGTGAGGCGCAGCCCTGACTAAGTCGGATGCAGTCTGACCCGGAACTAGTTCTGTGTTTGCCTGGCACATGGTCGGAACCTGGACCCAGTCCACTTTCTAAGTCGAACCTGGAGCAACCTTAGACACGGTGCGGTTTCTAGGTCAGACCCAGTTCCACCCTGGCAGTTTCCAGACCTGGTCTTACACATGCTTACGTCATCAAATAACGCCTGGAAACTCCTGAGGTAAGAGCTGCGGAGGATCCCAGAGGGATGGTCCAGCTCCTCGGGAGGCGGCAGGAAGAGGCAGCTTGGGCTCTGCAGGTACCAAGGCTGATTGCTCCGCACTCCAGGGTCCGTAGGGGTTTCCTTCTCGTTCCTCTTCTACTCTTACTAACAGGACTGTTAAAAGATAACCCAAGATGTGTTACAATGTTTAAGAGTTTTTTGGAGGGAAGATGGATTCAAATGGGGCAGCATCCAGTCTAACAGATGGAAGGGAGTTCTCGGGAGCTGTTCAAAGTAAAACCTTTATAGGCAGAAGAGAACAGGAACAAGGAAAATAAACGAGGCCAAGAAGTGATTGGTTACAGCAAAGTTGCTTTCCTTTAGGGGATGGCAGGGGTCTGTCAGGTGATCTCACTTGTGCTGCTCAGGTGGTTCCTGACCGACTGGAACCAAAAGTGTGATTAAATCTCGTGGCATGGGGCTTAGCATAAGCAGCTCCACTTGGGGCCTATTGTCTTGCTTTTAACAAGATTTATAAAGCTTATTAATGTACTATGATATGGTAGAAAAATACAGACTGACCAAAGGGGGGAAAAATCCCAAAACACAACCACATGTATTCAGACACTTGATTTGCTACAAAGCTAACATTACATGTCTCTTTTCAATTAATGCTGCTGAAACCTTTGGATATCTATGTTTTTAAAAATTAGCACTTACAGCATTCACAAAAATTTATCTCAGGCGTATTTAGATTGCTAAATGTGAAGGCAAAATAACAGTGCTTCTAGAAAAAGACAAAAACACTAACGGCCTTGGAAAGAAAAATTTTTAAATAGAATACTGTGATATGTGATTTATAATGAGAAATATATATTTGGTCTTCCTTCAGTCCCTAGTACATAGATCCCCAAACCCTTGTAATTTCCCAAGTGATTAGAGCAATAGGAATATTTTTTGTTAAAATATTTAGTTTTTGTTCTTAGTTCCTGAAAAGGTTTCATTTAGATAAAGGTGAAAGGAGCATCTTTTGTTATCCCTAACAAGCTCTTTCCCACCACACCTGAGTTTATGTTATTGAGGTGATTTTTGGAAAGCCTCTAAGGACACGGGACTGGTTGCCAGGGAAACCAAGCACAATTAGAGGGTTGGAATTGTCAGTCTTACTATTCATCCTCACCTCTCAAAACTGGAAAGAGGCTGGAGATTGAATTTAATCACCAATGGTCAATGATTTACTCAATCTTGCCTATATAATAAACACTCCATAAAACTTCCAATTGATGGGGTGCGGTGAGCTTCTGGGTTGGTCAATATGTGGAGGTGCTGGGAGAGTTCTCTGCTCAGAGGGCATGAAAGCTCTGCACCCCCTCCCACCTACCTTGCCATATGCACCTTTTTCATCTGGCTATTCCTGAGTTAAATCCTTTTATAACCAGTAATTAGTAAGTAAAATGGTTTCGTGAGCCACTGTAGCAAATTAGTTGAACTCCAGGAGGCAGCCATGGAAACCTCCCATCTACAGCCAGTGGTTCAGAAACATAGGTAACAACGTGAACTTTCAGTTGGCATCTGAAGTAGGAGGAGGGATATGCTTGTAGGACTGAATCCTTGAGGTGTGGAACATGACTCTATTTCCAAGTAGATAGTACCAGAATTGACTAAAAATCTAGGACACTCAGCCAGTGTTACAGAATTGTCTGGTGTGAGAATCCCCTTCCAGTGTTCAGAATATTGTGTATAGTATAAGGAAAAGCCATTGTGTGTTTTTTTACAGATATAAAGATAATAACAAAGAGAGTATTTCAGTTGTTCATTAAAATTAAGGGTTTCAGCTTAGTAAATATATTATTTAGAAAGCAAAACAGTAAACTCAAGAGCAGGAGAAATATTGCAAAATATATAGCTTTCAAAGATCTTGTATTTGTGAATCATAAAGAACTGCTACAAATCAATAGGAGAAAGAAATCAAATAGAAAAATATGCAAGTCTCAAACAAATACTTTAGGAGAGAAGATAGTCAAATTAATAGATAAAATAGAGCTCAGTTTCTTTAGTAATCAAGGAAATGCAAATTAAAGCATTAGAAGAAATATTTCTATAAACCTACCAAAAAAACTAAATTCGAAGTATGACAATTCCAAATGTTGACAAAAGTAAAGCCACCTAGAAGGAGCATAAATTGGAGAGATTTGTTCTTGGTTGCCTTTTACCAAAGGCAAATATAATACTGTCTTCAAATATCAATTTGTTGTTGAGTCTAATGGCTAAGCCATAATCTTTCAATAGTTTTTTTAACAGACATCTTTTTTAATGGACAAGTTATTAACACAGGATATTTATTCCGTAACCACAATTGTGATTGCCTCTAAACTCTGTGCAGGTTTTATCTTATGACTAATTCTAGGATTATTTTTGTTCATTTGCTTCTTTCTGGCTCCCATTAGATTCTATAAAACTAGAAGCAGAGTATCCAGATTGTTCCATAATGCTGTCAGTCTAACAATTTGTTGTTATATAGTTAGATGAAAAGTACATCCCTAAAATACAAGTTGTGTAGAGAAATTTTGACTTAACCTTCTTATCCCTAAAATCTCGTTAGTCAGTCACATTCAGCAGTCAGTATTGAGTGTCCTTATTAGGATGGGTACAAGTAAAGAAAAATGGATTGTTCAGTAATCAATGACATTCATTTTTGATTAGAGATAAAATGTCATTCCCCTTAGATTTATCTTACAGACGGCCATTTAGCATTGTTATTACATATCTACCAGTTCAGCTCAATAAACATTTGTTAACTGGCTGTTTATAATAACAAAGAGGGCAGTTTCATCTTTCTCTTTTAGGAAGCACATGAATATATACAAAGAATGACAGATAGAAATAGAAATCAAATCTCTAAAGAAAGTAGAAAGAGATCTGATTTATTAATTATGCAAAATGTTATAAAACTTATTAAAATGGTTATTGAGTGTCTTATATGCTCCTAGTACTAACACAGTAATGGGACATACAGTAGAAACAAGTAAACTATGCAAAGTATGTGAAAGAGCTGCTAAATTTAGTGACTGTCATAAAGAAAAATGGAATTTCTATGGCCGAAGATTTTAGAAAATGCTGCCCCATTCACTAAATTAAGTATCCTATAGCTAGCCCGGGGTGTGGGGGTGAAATCTGACAACTCATGATTTGGACCCAGCTTAGCCTGAAAACTTAAGGAGCAAGGGAAGATTGAGCTAAATGCAGAAGTATGAACAGACAAATCGTACCTGTAGGAAAACCACCTTTCAGAAAGGCTAATGGAGGAGAGGAATGATGCACATGAGCATCCTTGCAGTACCAGACTTAGTTGACTCGGAGAAGCAAACACTAAACAAATTATAAATATAATTCTGCATTATATGGAGACTTATTGATAGCCATGGACATGATGCTGGCTCGCCCATTACACAAACCACCTGAAAGTAATTGGTTTTGGAAGGATGTACGTATTTGTCAAACAAGTTATAGTCAGTAAGAACAATTTAGAATCACTCTCAAGAATGGTTTGCCATAGAGGTCAAAGCTGTTTCTAGTTCTCTAAAGCAGCACTGGTGATGTTTCTAGCAGGAGCTTCCAGTGTCCATTATCAGTGGTATCAGAGGGATTGGCAATATTATTTCTACTGAGAGATGTTAGCAGTGGTCTTGTCATGGGAGCAGTTTCACATGTAATTTCTGAAGCTATTTCTAGCAGTATACCCCCATCCCTATTCCTCTGTTCCTCTGAGTTCTGTGAACCACCCATGTGCTTTAATTCATTCTATGTCTCTTAAATTAGGCAGAAATAGGCTATGGTTGAGGTTTTGGAGTAGGTATGGTGAAGTCAAGTCCAACTATTGACCTATTTATCCTGGTACCTGTGGAGTAAACATGACTGGAAGAATGTGCACACACATACCCACACAGACACAGACACTAGTTGGCCACACTTGAAATTTATCACCTCAGTTGTGCCCCTAATGGTGAGAGCAATTCTTATTTACAGTAGATAAAATGTAATATATCTAAATAGTTTTATGTTATCAGACCTACAGGTTGTTTCCATTTTTTTTCACCAATAGAATTATTGTTATAAATTATCCAGGGAGCTGAATCTTTGTCACATTCCTAATTATTTCCTTTGATTAATTTATTTTCTAGAAGTGGATTTCTGATTCCAATTATGAAGAAGTGACTTGTATTGGACTAACTTTTCTGTTACAGTTGTTAAAACGGAGCAAGATGTAAAATGCAGCTGTTTGAAGGCACTGGAATACAACCAAAGCAATTAGAGACAGGAGGGACTGCAACCATTTTAAGAAGGAGAGAACATAAGGTAAGTTCCACTTTTAACTGGCTTCTCTTCTAAGGGTACTTAGATGTTCCACTATGAGAGAGAATAGAGCCCAAGCAGGAAACAAGAAAATTATAGGACTAAGGACACAGAAATCAAAGTTTAAGACTGTGAGAGAAGGTACGAATAGAGTGGCAGTATCACAGAGTATCTCAAGTTGGAGACTTCAGAGGAAAGCTGAAACCTCCTACTGATTCACCTCAAGATATTCAAGATGGACTCCGTGTTAATGTATGCAAGAAAACCAAAGGAATGCACCAGCTTGGAGGAAAAAAAAAAGCAGAGCAAATTTCAGTAACTATCTACTTCTAAGGAATGAGATTGAAATTCAAGTTCCACCAAATCAGAAGAAATGCCCAGGGGCTTTTTACGGAGTTTCCAGAAAAGCTATCATAGGATAATATGGACAAAATGGAAACATAATCTAAAAAAAAAAAAATATCAGTTCATGAAAAGATTATGAGCTTCTGATACTCTACCTCCCTTCCACAAAAAAAAAAAAGTTATATTTGGAAGAAGATATATTATTCATAGACTAAATAGTTTTAAAGGTACCATTCCCAATATCAAATTAAAAATTAAAGACATGTTAAAACATAGGACCAACTGAACAGAATCAAGAAAGAACTGAACAACTGAAATAGATCCACAGGTGAATCAGATATTGGAACTGCCAGAGATTTTAAAGTAATGTGATAGATATAATTCAAGAAAATAGAAGGAACAAGAAACTTCAGTAGACACCTAAGACACACACATGCATTACCTGTCAAATGGAAATTCCATATCTGAAAAACAAGATGACTAAAATGAAAAATTTACTAGAGTAGTTTATTAGCATATTAGAAATAGCCAAAAAAAAAAAAAAAGAAAGGAATTAGGATATCAGATCATAGAACAGTGGACTGTATTCAGAGCAATGCACAGGGAGGAAAAAAAGCATATGAGACATGTAAGGTAGAAGGAAAATATTTAACATGCCGAATCAGAGAGGCAATAGTTTAACAAACAGTGGCTGAGAATTTCCTAGACATGACTAGATATCAAGCCACAAGCTCAAGGTCTGCAAACCCCACAGAGTATATACAGAGAGAAAACTTCACATAGAAACATCATAATCAAGCTACTGAAAACCAAAGGTAAAGTGAAATCTTTAGAGAAAAAAGGTACAAACTTCTCATTGTAAGATAAGTAGTTACTAGGAATGTAACATGCAACATGATAAATATAATTAACACATGGTAACACTGCTATGTGTTATATATGAAAGTTGCTATTAGGAGAGTAAATCTTAAGAATTGTCATAACAATTTTTTTGTTTCTTTTAAATTTTGTATCTATATAAGATGATGGATCTTCACTAAAATTATTGTCATAATCATTTTGTGATATATGCAAGTCAAATTGTTTTGTTGTATACCTTAAAATGATACAGTACTACATGTTAATTATATCTTAATAAAGAGTGGAAAAAAGTGAAATTTTAAAAGACTGCCAGAGAGAGGTGAAAAGAAGTTCAAGAAGTGTAATTATAGAGTCCAAAATATTGAGATTTTTAAGATTTTGATATAACTCTCAAGCCACTCTCCAGAAATTGTTCAGCTTTTCCTCACATCCTTGAATACGGTGTCACAAATCTTGTATGACTTTGACGTTCTAAGTAGTAGAATCTTTAAACTTCTTTAGTCTTCTGTGGTTTCTAAATGATGAATGAAGCTGTTGGAAGTTTTGGAGAGATTTGGCCTTTCTGAAACTGTTCATGAACTTTGGTCTTTTTAGGGGGGAGTTACTTAAAGTATATTTTATAATTTAGATATTACCAAGGTAGTGTCCCCATGCATACTTATGCCAGATTTTGCCTATATATGTTTGTGTGTGCATATCTATACACACACACACACATATATAAACATAAGGTTGATTTTATAGATTTCCAAAATTCACTCTTTTCCATCTCAGATAACAAAATTGCAGGGGCCCTTAGTGTTTGCATTACATATATATATTGTTGTTTTTAAAGAAATACAAGTTACACTCACTCATAGAATAGTTTATGTATTACAATGAGTTTCCTAAGTATTTCTGATTTTGTTGCAGTTCTTCGTTTCATAACATGGCTTCAGGTGTCCTTAAAAGAAGTGCTTTCATCTTTGAGATTCAGTGCCTTCTTTTGGCTTTCATGGGCAGAAATTATGGTGTCTTGTATCATCTGGGCTTTTTATACGGTGATCCCTATGAAGATCAGATGCAAAGATTCTACCCCAGTGATTTAGATCTGGCCTCATTCCAAGCCTTAATTGATGGAGACTTTGTCCTGTATTTAGTATTCATGATAGAGCAAACAATTTCTCATGAAATGGTTCCAGGGAATGAAAATGCCCTAGATATTGCAAGCCAAACAGCAAAGCAGAATTACCTTCTGGACCAGACCTGAGTCTCAGTGCCATGCTGATCGTTTTCTCTTACTAAGTAATTTCCTAAACTATTCATTTTGAAAATATAAAACTCTATTAAATGCATACAATAAAGTGAAAAGACAGGATACCAAATGTTACATGTACACATTAGAATTGTAAACAAAATTAATCAAAGCATATGAAGAAAGCCTGGAAGGAACTCTGCAAAAAATAATAATAAAGGTAGTTTGATTATAGGAATAATAGGCATTTTTTTACCATTTTATGTATTTCCTAGATTGTAGTTATATTATCTTTTTAATTAAACAACAAATTTCCTTTGAAAATAAAGTTAACTCTCTGATAAAGATTTTGACAACCTACTTTTATAATCTCCTTTCTTTAGCGGTAGACTTGGGATTATAATACTGGAATGTCATAATTAAAATCATAACATGTTGAAACCCAATTGGAGTTCTTAATATTACAGTTTGCTTATTTTGTAATACACTTCTTTTTAGCGCCTGTACAATTCAAACCTTTTAATTACATTTTGCATCATTGTCAGGCAAAATAATTGTAAGCAAGTTTTCATATAGGCATTTTTCTTAAGCTTGACTTATTATAGCAATCCAAATGTAATGGGAACACTGCATTTAACCAAGCAG
Source organism: Catagonus wagneri (assembly GCA_004024745.2). NCBI lineage: Eukaryota > Metazoa > Chordata > Mammalia > Artiodactyla > Tayassuidae > Catagonus > Catagonus wagneri. Next base: position 3,515,704 of record PVHT021183619.1, on the reverse strand, counting down.
GAAGACAAAGTGGTAATTGTGATTTCACTCAAAGTCATCAGGAATGGAATTTCGAGTCATCTTTTTAATCTTCCAGATGTCTTAACTGCCAAAAGTAACATTAATTTATCAAAAATGCAAAGCTGTCAGTATTTTCTAGCAAATTATCTAGACTACAAATAGAGAAAAATATGAAAATTAAAAACAAATATGAAATGTTTTTCTTTCATGCCTTATTTGATTACAAAATAGATCTATAAATATAATTAAAGACTTTTATATGCATTCAATCTTTGTTCTTCCTGATATGAACTCTGTTTAATTTGAATGACAATAGAAAATATCCAGAGTACTTTAACATAACTTCTGTTTTTTTTTATTTTTTTAGGGCCACACCTGTGGAATATGGAAATTCCTTGGCTAAGGGTCGAATCAGAGCTGCAGCTGCCAGCCTACACTACAGCCACAGCAACACAGGATCTGAGCCTCATCTGCCACCTATACCACAGCTCATGGCAACACTGGATCCTTAACCCACTGAGCACCCTCGTAGATTCCAGTTGGGTTCACTACCGCTGAGCCACAGTGGGAACGCCTAAGTTAGCCTAACTTTTATTTTTATCTGCATTAATTAAAAAAATCCAGTTATCTTTAAGGTAAAATAAATTTGTTGACAAATTGCACAGAAATATTCCTTTCTTAAAGGTGCTGACATGAGGAACTGTGGAAATAGCAACTACAGGGTTACATGATGGCTGACTTCTTTCTATGTCTTCCTGTGGTAAGTTTTGATTGCCTTTTTGGCAAGTTTATACCAATTTCCAATTTTCCAAGTTGACTTTGAATACCATGACACACATTTCAAATAAAGGCTTTTCTTGCCTGCATGACTATGGAAACATCTCTTTGTGTTATTATTTGTTCACTATACAAACCTGAGCAGGTGATGTCAAGCTGAGTATCAGAGTAGTTTCATATGACTCCAACATCATCCTTTGTCTTGGGAGGGAATGTGAATTAACTTTTGCTGATCTGGATTTTTGCAATCATGAGCTTGTTAATGTAGAGTCAGAAGGAAATTCTAATCCAGTGGTTTTAGAGTTGAACTCTTTAAAAAAAAAAATCCTGTGTGGAAGCCCCATACGAAAATGTCATAAGCAGAACTTCTCCATTGATTGAGTGAGAAATTGCTGGGAAGCCTCTACAATTCACTTGTCTTATCCCCTCTTTCTCTGTGGGAGTTGTTGAGCATCTCAGCAGAACACAAGAGGTCCTCAGAACAGATGGTAAACCACAAATCTAATTCCAGTCTCTCATATTACAGACAAGTCAACAAAAGCCTAAAAAAATGAAGCTACTTGCCCAAGGTTATAGAACACAAAGCCTTGTACACATTAGGTCTCAAAATGCAAATTACCGTGGTAGGTGTTATATTAGTCAGTGAAAGAGGCAGACCTAAAAATCTAGAGCATTTTTTCAACCAAAATTGCTGTTGTTTAATAGAGTTTTTTTTTTTTTTTTTTTTTTTACTTGTCTAAAAGTTCTTCATTCGTCTGAAGGTGTTCAGAGGAAACTATAAAAGGAAAATGTTCATTATGAAAATCAGTCCCCTAAAATCTATGGGTAGGTCAAGTAATGTACAAAAAGTTTGGAAGAGATCTCAGCATGTTATCTTGAGGGATAACATGTAAAATATCTAGTTCAAGTACCCCTATTGCACAGATCAGGTGGGACTCAGCTGCACTGGTACCATGGATGCTTCTTTTTGTACCCAGAGGTATTTACAGGGAAGTAATTTCCCAAGAACAAGAGCTCTGGTCAACTCTGGATTGGGCTGAAGGCATGCTAGGTCCTCACTGTAGATGATCTAAAATAGATTATAGTTGAGCTTTATAATGTCACAGAAATCATAAAGTGTGGGAAGCTCTATGACTTTTAGATATTCTGATTGCTTAAAAATTGTAGTGTATTGTGAGATACACTCTCAATTTAAAAATATCATTTTTTAAATATTTAATTTAACCACGGCACTGGTTTTTTACATCAGAAGAAGGTGCTTCCCCTCTCTAAATTTCAGGTGCTTCATAACTCAGTAGTTATAACAGAATTTAATAGAAATACAAAATGAGTTTTAACAATTTCAAACAGTTATGCTCAACAACCATGAGAGATCTGTAGAGAAAGTAATGAGACTTTTTCTGGGTCTGAGAATTTCATCTAAAGTCCGAAAGTTGAGACAATGAGGTACAAGTGTTTCTACTTTCGAAAGAAAATCATCAGATTCATCTCAAAATGGCCAGACTGGTCCAGACACCATCTTTCCCAATAGCTAGTGTTAAGAGAATTTTAGAGGTTTTCTGGAGAAAAGCACAGAGGTTGGAAGTGACAAAGCCAGTAGCCTTGAATTCTTTGAGAGAATGCCACCTTCTTTTTATAGAGAGATTGCAAAGAAATCAAACGGAATATATATACTCCGTGTTACTTTTCTCTTCAGCATTTTCAGCTTACATCATAGAAAGATCAGACTGAAAAATTATAAGTATTCTGACACTATCTGGGTGATGATAGATGAATAGATTCATTTACTTAAGCCTCTCTTTTCTCATTTGTAAATACAGAATTTGGATCAACTTACAAATACAGAATTTGGATCTAAATTCCCTCTTAGATTTTATAAAGATATCCTCATGGCTCAAAAAGACAGAGATGAGAAGAAAGAAGCAGGGGAGGGAAGAGAGGGGGAATATGTGGAAGAGTAATATTCTATATTAGTTGTATTAGTTAAATATTTTATACCTTAAATTTGTATTTTTCAAAAGAGTTAGAAAGTTGGAACTTCACAAAGTGGATTTATTTCCATATTCTCTCTCTTCTCTTTCCCGTCAATTCTTTTAGAGGCATTGCTAAGACAATTCCATAATAAAAAAGAAAACAGAATTTAAGGAGATGGAAGCATTTCATCCTCTCTGAAATGCTTTCAGTTGTAGACAGTAAAGAAAATTCTGCAACCTTTGAAAGCCTCACTGTAACTGCATTCTCTGGAGAAGTGGTGGCATGGAGGTTTGTTTTCTTGTTTTTAAAACTTGATGGGAATGAGACTGTGAAATTGTAACTTCAGTTGGGTTTGTTGATACAGCTTTCAATCCTGTCACAATTGGTGTCATGAAAATGAGTAAAGTTGGTGCCATCTTCTGTTTTCATTATCATCCAAGGGGCTGAGATCGGAAAGGATTCATTTTGTGCCTCTGTCATTTCTCATTACTATCTTTGTCATGAGAGTGAATTAGAACAGCCCTCCGATGCCAGCTATGGCTTTGCTCTCATTACAGACTTTCATTCTTGGGACGAAGATGGTAATAAGAATGGAATGTCGTGTAAAAACAGAGATTACTTTCATGACAGTTGGATATTGGTGATGAAAATGGAAAATGGCAGAAAAAATTAATCCTATTTTTGTGGCAAAAATGGTCCTGCAAACAACACTGTGCAGCAAAGATATCCCTCACCGTGACAATGACAAAGCAATGAAAAGTCAAACAACGAATAGCTTTTAGAGTGAATGAGGGATTCTGAGGCATCTATCTTGCGTGGTATTTTGGAAATATCTCTTAATCCTGAATAATGTAACATCTATTTAGTTCCAAAAGTAATGTGATATGCAATTACGAGCTCCTCTGTTCTCCCTTAAGTGATATAAATATTTCTATTACATACTGCTAGAAAGGCACTACTGAATTCATGGAAGCCTTTAGAGTTTCTGTATAGGGTAGTTCCCTTCGTGGCTCAGTGGTTAACGAATCCGACTAACAACCATGAGGTTGCGGGTTCAATCCCTGGCCTTGCTCAGTGGGTTAAGGATCTGGCGTTGCTGTGAGCTGTCGTGTAGGTTGCAGACACGGCTCGGATCCCACGTTGCTGTGGCTGTGGCGAAGACCAGCGGCTACAGCTCCTGTTAGACCCCTAGCCTGGGAACCTCCACATGCCGCGGGTACGGCTCTACATAAAAAAAGGCAAAAAGACAAAAAAAAAAAAAGAATTTCTGTATAGGATTCTTTACACACACACACACACTCACACACTCACACTCATACGTATGCAATAGGTGTCACTATGTATATGTGTTCATATATTTACAATTCTAGAAAAGTATTTAGCTCACTCAAAAATTGTTGTATTGAAAGAAAGGACTTCCACTTTCTATTTTATATATTCCCCTATTGATTGATTTTTTTTAAAGCCAAAAACTTTTACTATGCTTTTTTTTTTGCTATTTTAGGGCCGCAGCTGCTGCATATATACGTTCCCAGGCTAGGGATTGAATAGGAGCTGTAGCCGCCGTCCTACACCACAACCACAGCAACATCAGACCCAAGCCATGTCTACGACCTATACCATAGCTCAGAGCAACGTGATCCTTAACCCACTGAGCAAGGCCAGGGATTGAACCTGCATCCTCATGGATCCTAGTCAGGTTCGTTAACCGCTAAGCCACAAAGGGAACTCCATTACTACTCTTAAAATTACAGGCACAGTAGCCTTTTCTTCCATCAAAATAAATAGCCCTGTATACCACTGAATTACTTTTGCTGCTAGAGTTTACTGTGAACTCCAGATACATATTCTCTAATTTAAAATTGCAAGGGGAAAAGTACCATTTACATATACATTTTTAAATGAATGCCCACACTCTCTTTCTTTACAGATTCTTTTTTCCCACTGTATGTTTTTCTTACCTACCCAGAGGGCATATCTTTACAAAATGAGGATTAGAGCATGCTAATGGTGGAAAGAACTTGTGAAATGTACCTTTCATTAGATTTCATTTAAAGCATTTTATTTAATGTTTTATCATTTGCCAACATACATAACAGTCAGTATTTACCACTTTTCAACACATGTCATCGTTGGGAGAGAAAATAGGTAATTTAATATGCATATTGAACACAGAACCATTAATAAGCTGGTCATTGAGTACAGAAACTTTTATTATGTGGATGTTAGTGCCTGGAATAATTTAAGGTTGCTAAATGTTGACAGAGTTGCCTATATTTTATGGGCTAACCAAGGAAAGTAGGCATCAGAGACTACTTGTATTGGTATGAAAAGAAGGCAATTACTCTGTAAAACATCATCTGAATTCACTTGATTTATTTTATTTTGAAGTAGTTCATAGTAAGGGCACGTTTTAAATCCCCAAATCTTTTGTACTGGGGCCAGGTGAATAAAAATGGGAAGTGTTAGAAAAAAAGGAGATTATTTTAAAGTAGTAGAAATTTTACATAGAAAATATGCTGAAACAATATTGTATAGTTTGCAAAGTCATTGACAGAGTGTTCCCAATTAAAAATCTAAAGTAGCAGATTATTCTAAAGCTTTCTTTAGATTATTTTGTATAACTGCTAAGGTTTAAAATATGGAATTATTCAAATTATACAAGAAAAGCTCATTTTAGAGCATGGTTATTAACCATGTTAGAAAACCCACGAGGCATTTGTTTTATTTCATTTTTTGTTTTTTTTAATGCCTTTGACTTTTCTCCTGTATTTTTTAATTGAAGTATAATTAACTTAGAAATGTTATATTAGTTTTGGGTGTACAATATAGTGATTCAATATTTTATACATTATATGCCATATAAAGTTATAAAATATTGGCTGTATTCCCTGTGCTGTATATTATACCTTTGTATCTAAGAGATATCTTTACTGTCATACTCATTACAGCATTACTGAGAACAGGCAATATGGAGTCAGTGTAAGTGTCTGTTGACAGATAACTCAATAAAGAAAATATATCATACACGGTTGACCCTTGAACAACATGCATTTCGACTATGTGGGTCCACTTATACAAAGATGATTTCTTTCTCTCTTTTTTTTTTTTGTCTTTTGCCGTTTTATGGCTATACCTGCAGCATATAGATATTCCCAGGCTAGGGGTCCAATCAGAGCTATAGCTACCAGCCTATGCCAGAGCCACAGCAATGCCAGATCCGAGCCGCTTCTGTGACCTACACCACAGCTCACGGCAACGCCGGGTCCTTAACCCACTGAGCAAGGCCAGAGATCAAACCCACAACCTCATAGTCCCTAGTCAAATTAATTTCCACTGTACCACGACAGGAACTCCAGATATTTTCAATAAATACTACAGTACTACACCATCTGTGGTTGGTTGAATCCATTGATGCAGAACTGCAGATATGGAGGGCAGGGAGGATAACTTTACTCTGTAAGGGTGTTATTCAAGGTGTCCCTAGCCCTTGTGTTATTCAAGGATCGGCTATATACACTATGAAATATTATTCAGTCTTGAAAATGAAGGAAATCCTCTCATTTGCAACAACATGGATGAACCGAAAGAGTACTGTCTAAGTCAAATAAGCCAAAGACAAATACTGCATGGTATCATTTATATGTGGAATCTAAAAAATTGTCAAATTTATAGAAATGGAGAATAGAATACCAGTTGCTAGGAACCTAGGGGAAATTGAGAGAGGCTGAGAAAAAGACTCAGCATTTTAGTTATGAGATGAATAAGGTCTGAGGCTCTAATATATACCAAGGTGACTATAGTTGAGAATACTATAGTATAATTAAAATTTGCTGAGAGTAAACCTTAAGTTTTCTTGCCAAAAGGAAAAAAAAATGAGTTAACAAATGTGTTAATTAATTCAATCCTGGGACTTCTTTCACAGTGTATATGATATATCAAATCATCATGTCGAGCACTTTAAGTATCTTACAAATCTATTTGTCAATTATACTTCAGTAAAGCTGAAAAGAAAAAGAAAAGAAATTGGTTTAGAACCCTAAGTGTTTTTTGATGGTGCAATTATTTAATCCTTAAAATACAATATTTACAACAAAAAGACAGCCTTCCACTTGAAAATCATTTCTTTGTGTTTAAGATCCAAAAAATAACAAACTTTTTATTTACGCTGTATATAAACATACTGCAACAATTTTTAGTCATTTTTAATCATCAATAACTGGTCAATTAATATCAAATCAAGTAATGCTATAATGTTAAAATCAGAGAGATCATTTTGTTCATGATAAAATTACTTTTAAAACAATGGAATATTTTTCGGAATTCTCTTGTGGCACAGCAGGTTAAGGATCCAGCATCATCACTGCTGTTGCTCGGGTTGCTACTGTGGTGTAGGTTTGACCCCTGACCCAGGAACTTCCACATGCCACAGGTTCAGACAAAAATAAACTGAATAAAAATCAAACAAACAAAATGAAAACAAAAATAATGGAGTGTTTTTGTGTTTGTATTATGGTTGGCGTATTATTGTGTGCTGGCTAAATATTTTTTTCTGTTTCATTTGTACAGCCATGACCTTATATTTACTATTTAAATGCAAAACAGGAAGAACAAAAAAGAGGTGAGGAAATACTTTACACTGGTAATTTTAAAATTAAGTTCATAGAATATTTGTGAGTGGATTCTTCATATGTGGAGCAGGGGTTGAGAGAAGGTTGAAGCAGAAAAAAGAATCAATAAAAGTGGGAGACCATTTACATAAGAATTTATTCCTAACTCTATACTTTCAACTATACCAGCTCTAGGGAGCTCTAGCTGGCATATATGTTTGGTCAGCCATCATTTAACAGAAGACCTTAATTATGTTACTTCCTTTAATTTACATTGTATAATGACTTTTCTGTTGTATTTGATGTTAGCTAAATTTTTTTTTTTTTGTCTTTTTGCCTTATCTAGGGCCGCATCTGCGGCACCTGGAAGTTCCCAGGCTAGGGGTCTAACAGGAGCTGTAGCTGCTGACCTTCGCCACAGCCACAGCAACGCGGGATCTGAGCTGTGTCTGCAACCTACACCACAGCTCACGGCAACGCCGGATCCTTACCACCGAGCAAGGCCAGGGATCGAACCCGCAACCTCATGGTTCCTAGTTGGATTCATTAACCACTGAGCCACGATGGGAACTCCAATGTTAGCTAAATCTAAATCATTCACAGATTGTTAGGTCTTAAGTCAACTTCTATGCTTTCACTATTACAGATAATTCTATAGTAAACATCTCTGGGTATATTTTTCTTATGTTTTAGATTATTTTCTTTGGTTGCTATAATGGAGTTGTATGGGTGAAATTCAGGCAAATATTTAAGACTCTGAACACATATTGCCTGATTTGTTTCCCAAAAGTTTCTGTCGTAGCTTAAATTTGTAAACCCAGTTGAATTATCATGTAGATTTTTCCTGTTTTTTTTTTTTGGGGGGGGGTTAGTTGTTTGCATTATCACACATTGAAATATAATTTATATACAGCAAAAATTATCTGTTGCAGTTATACAGTTTGTTGACTTTGACAGATGTATACTGTGTGTAACCACCGCAACAATCAATTTATATGTTTCTGTCACCCTATAGAATTAGCTCGTGAATCTCTGTTGTGAGGTAGTTTCCATCTACTGTCAGCCCCTACAAACCATTGTTTTGATTTTTGTTGTTATAGTTTTGCTTTTTCTAGAATATCATATAAATGGGTATATAGCGTTTGTGACCTTTTTTGACTGGCTTCTTTCACTTAGTTTAATTCTGAGATATGTTGTTGATGTATCATTAGTTTGTTCCTTTTCTGCTTAGTACTGTTCTTTTCTATGGATGAACTACAATTTGTACATCCATTTACCAATTGATAGATTTTGAATTGTTTGAACTTTTTTGATGATTGTGAACATTAAGGTCAAAGTATTTGTGTGGAGGTATTTTCAGTACTTGTAAACATACCTTGGAATGGGATAGTTGGTTCATATGGTAAATGTATATTTAACTGTATGTCACTGCCAAATTGTTTACTATATCATTGGCTATATCATTTTCCATTCCCTTTGCATCCTCGCCAGTAATTTTTTCTGAGGGTGGTGGTGATAGTAGTTGTAGGAATTTTAGGCAATCTAGTAGTATGTAATGATGTGTTATTATGATTTAAATTTGAATTTTCCCAATGATTAATGATACCAAACATCTTTTCACATGTTTATTTAAAATCTATAGTTTCTTGGTGTGTGTATGAAGTTTCTCTTTAAAACCTTTATCCACTTATATTGGACTGTGTATCTTATGAATATTGTGGTTTAAGAACTCTTTGGATAGCAGAACGTTTTAGTATTGAAGCACAAATTATGAATTTTTTTTCTAGTTTGTATGTTTGTGTGCTAGATAAGAATATCTGTCTGCTCCAAGATCACAAAGATTTTTTTCCTATATTTTTTCCTAGGAGTTTTATATTTCTAAGTTTTACATGTAGGTCTGTGATCCATTTTATATTAATCTTTTCTTCACATATGACATGGATAAAGAGAAAAGGTGAAGTCGTTTTTCCCCCAGCACACAATTTGTTGAAAAGAGTATATTTTGTTTCCAAAATTCCCTTAGAACACTAAATTTGTTTCAAAAATAGGTTGACTATAAACTTGTTGGTCTATTTTTGGGCTCTTATTTTTGCTATCAGTCAGTATCACTGAAACCACATTCTCTTGATTACTGAAGATTTATAATAGGTCTTGAAATTAGGCTTTGTGTCTTCCAAATTTGTTCTTCTGATTCAAAATTTGTTGCTATTATGTATAAATCATAGAGTCATTGTCACAATTTTTAAAAATAAGCCTCCTTGGATTGTGATTAGTATTTTTTGAACATATGTATCAATTTAGGAAGGATTAACAATTTAACAGTGTTGAGTTTCTCAATCCATGAACAGAATATATTTCTCAATTGACTAGATCACTTAAAATTTCTCTCATCTGGTCCTGTTGTGGCTCAGCAGAAATGAATCCAACTAGTATCCTTGAGGATCTGGCATTGCTGCGAGCTGTAGTGTAGGTCATTGATGTGGCTCTGCTCAGATCCCGTGTTGATATGGCTGTAGCATAGGCTGAGGCAGCTGTAGCTCCGATTTGACCACTGGCCTGGGAACCTCTATATGCCACAGGCGCGGCCCTAAAAAGCAAAAATAAATAAATAAAAAAATTCCCTCATCAGTGCTTTTTTAACCAAAGCATAAAATTATTGCACATATTAGACTAGTTAGCTCTAGGTGTTTCGTGTTTCCCTTTATATGCTTTTATAAATAATGTATATTTAAAAGTTTATATCAATATCTACTGTTTAGTACTAGTAGATAAAAATATAGATGAGATTTATAAACTGATGTTTTTCCAGTGGCCTTTCTAAACTCAATTGTAATTTCTATGAGATATTTTGTAGATTCTTTGGGATTGTAATTATAGATGACCATGATTCTCTGAAAGTAACTACAGTCATGTTTATTCTTTGTAAGTCTGTATGCATTTTAATTTACTTATCTTGTCTTATCACACTGGCTGTCACCTGCTGTACAATATTGCCTACAAATGATGAGATCAGCCATCTTATTATTCACTACATGATGGACAAAGCACTGTTATTTTACAATTAAATATGCTGTCGGTTGTGGGTCTTATAGATGTCCTTTATCAGGTTAAGGAATTTCCCTTCATTATTAAATTGCTGAGAGATTTTTGTTTTAAATAGATGTTGATTTTTCAGTTCCTCTTACTGCACCTATTCAGATAATATATTTTTCTATTAGGCTGTTTTAATATAGTAAATTATAAGGATTGATTTTCAAATGGTAAATCAGTCTTGGATTTCAGGGGTAAAGTTTACCAATTCATATTATAGCATTCTTTTTTGTTATTATTTCTAAATTTGATTAAGTTAGTAATTTCTTAATGAATTGTGCATCTATTTTCAAGTAAAAATACTGGATAATACTAAGGTTTTGTTTTTTAGCACCATTTTTTGTGTTGATTTTTTTAAGTTTTCTTTTCTTCTGTTTTCCTGGCTTTTGTGTCAGCAGACCTCATAAAATGAGTTGGAAAGTGTTCTCTCTTCTTCTCTTTTCTGAAGGAATTTTGTAAACTTGGTGTAATTCTTTAAATGCTTCATAAAATTTAAGTATGTTGCCACCTGGGGCCTAGCCTATATAAGCTTTTAAGTTTAATTAGGTCTCTTTGTTATTGCTTTTATTTCCTTTGCTTTAGGAGATGGATTCAAAAATTATTGGTGTGATTTATGTCAAAGACTGTTCTGCCTGTGTTTTCTTCTAGGAGTTTTATAGTGTGTATTTTTACATTTAAATTTTTAGTCAACTTTGAGTTTATTTTTGTATATGATGTTAGAGAATGTTCTAATTGAATTCTTTTACATGTAGCTGCCCAGGTTTCAAAGCACCACTTATTGAAGAGACTGTCTTTTCTCATTGTATATTCTTGCGTCCTTTGTTATAAAGTAATTGACCATAAAATTATGGGTTTATTCCTGGGCTCTCTATTCAGTTCCATTAATTTGTATGTCTGTTTTTGTGCCAGTACCATACTGTTTTGATTATTGTAGCTCTGTAGTATAGTCTGGAGTTAGGGACTATAATTCCAGTTCTATTCTTTCTCAGGATTTTTTTTGGCCACTTAGCAGCTTCTGGGTTTCCATAGCGTTTTTGTTCTAGTTCTGTGACAAATGCCATTGGTATTTTGATAGGGATTGCATTAAATTTTTTATTTTATTAATTTCTTCTTAGTATTTTTTCCTTTTGATTGCGTTGTTTACAATTTTCTTTTTTTGTGGTTTTTAAGGTGATGGCTTAATTCATTGATTTGAGATTTTTTTACTATAATCATTTGTCTTAATTGCTTCCATGTACTGTTTCAGCTATGTCCCCCATTGATATCTATGTTGGATAAATTACTTTGATTTATTTCTGTTCATATGTTGATGTTTGTTTTATGAACTATAATATGGTCTATCTTGGTGAATAATCTCTGTATATTAAAAGAATGTATATTCTATTGTTTTGGGCTAGAATGTTCTATAAATTACAATTAGATAAAATTGATGGTGTTAATTTTTAATATCCTCAATCCATATTTATTTTCTGTTTCCTTGTTTTATTACTGATAAAGAAATTATATAGTCTCTAATTATATTGTTTGCTTTATCTTCTCTTTTTAGATCTGTCAGTTTCTGTTTCACATATTTTAATGATCTGTAAAGTGAATACATGCTTAAGATTGTTATATCTTCTTGATGAATTGATTCTTTTACCAGCACAATGCCACAATTTCATAGATTCTAGCAAAAGACAAAAGACTGTTCTGAGTCAGAGACAAAGAATTTTATTACAGCACAGAAAGTTGCATGAACTTCAGGTTTATTTCATCTTTTACCCTAAATCTTGTGAGTGCTCAAAAAAATTTAAGCCCAGGTAGATGCTGTACATACCCTGGGTTTGTGGCCAGTTGAGAAAGGAAACCTAAACCCTCTAAAGAAGACTGCTAGGAAACCTGCCCAACATCTTCCCTTGGAGATGTTATCTTTATTATCCTATACAGAAAACAAACTGTTCTGTGCCCTGGAGATGAAGGGAGATAATATATCTATCTGTCTAGGCTGTTCACTGTACAAATATTCTTAAAGGGATTGTCCATAATAAATAAAATTAGCAGATGTGAGAATATGTTAGAAACACATGAGAATTGTTTCCCAACATTATCCTTTTTTATGCAGAGAGGTCTTTCTCTTTCTATACTCTATTTTATGTATTGATAAAGCATTCACCCTTCCTTTTGACCAGTATTTGCTTCTTGTATATTTTTTCCTTTTTTTTCCTTTAACTTTTAACCTACCAATATCCTAACATTTCAAGTGGGATTTTTTTTTTTGTGGGAAGCATTTGATCTTAATTTTTTTATCCATTGTGATACTCTCTACCATTCAGTTGAGAGATTTAGGCCATTTACAGTAAATGTAACTATTAAAATGAATGAATTTAAATCTACTAACTTGCTATTATTTTTTATTTGTTCCTTTTCCCCCCTTTTCTGTCAATTTTCTAAGATTTACAATATACTCTACCTTCAAATTATATTATCCAACTGCAAATTAAATTATTCTGTTTTCTTTCATTTTACAACTGTATGTTTCCATATACTTCCATTTTCTAACTTCTGTCCGTCTTGCTTTTTTTTTTTTTTTTGGGCTACATTTTCCCTCTATTTATATGAAGCTACCCATACTCTTTGTTACTATTTTTTACTTAAAACAGATACTTACCTTTTTAACCTATGAAAATAAAAAAAACTCTCTTACACTTAATTTATATAGCATCTGAGATTATTGATGTAAATTCAATTTCATATGACAGTCTAGCTTTCTTCTGTGTGAAATAAATGCTTAAACATTGCTCATAGAATATGTATGTTGGTAATAAGTTCTGTAAGCATTCGTTTGAAAAAGTCTTTGTCTTTATTACCTTTCTTCAACTTGTCTTTAATTTGTTCTTCTCTTTCCAGTTTACTAGCATGGAGACTTTGGTTATTGCATTGAGATTTTTCTTCTTTTCTAATCTGTGAATTCAATGCTATAAATTTCCCTTAAATGCTTTTTTCACTGAATCCCACAAATTTTGATGATTTTATTTTCATTTGATTTTAAATTTCCTTTTTTTTGTCACCTTTTTTTTCTTTCTTTCTCTTTTTTTTTTTAGGGCCACACCCATGGCATGTGGAAGTTCCCACGCTAGGGCTCTAATCCAAGCTATAGCTGATGGCCTATACCACAGCCACAGCCACAGCAACGCAGGATCTGAGCCGGGTCTGCAACCTACACCACAGCTCACAGCAATGGGGAATCCTTGACCCCCTGAGTGAGGCCAGGGATCGAACCAGCAACCTCATGGTTCCTAGCTGGATTCATTTCTGCTGAGCCATGACGGGAACTCCTGATTTTAAATTTCTCTTCAGAATACTTTGTCCCATGTGTTAGCTAGAAAGATGCTGAATCAATCATTTTCAAGGGGAAATGAACACTGTAGTTTTTTACATCTTAAGTGAAAGCAGAACATTGTTTTTAATTATTCTTTGTTCTTTTCCCTCCTTTAAAGGTTGAATCTTTTCTATATATTCATTCATTACTCTATTTCATTGACTCTATGATACATTGTTTTTTCTTCTTTTAACACTGAAATTAAGTTTTTACTTACAACTAATCTCCTTATTCAATCATGGTTTTCCAGGCAATCTTTTTTATTATTTCTAAATAAGAATGTAATTATCATTTCATGAGCATGGTCGAGCATCAAAAATATTGTCAGCAAAACTTTCAGAGTCAACGTCAGTGACTTTGAAAAAACAGCAAACAAAACTAAACCCAAAACTGGTTGAAACACTTTTAAACATTTATTACATACTCTGGTGGGAGCAGTGGGAGGGATAAAACGGAAGTGTGTAGCAGCATTCTGAAATTGAAATCAGAAGCAAGTTTATCCGTGGAGTTCCAGTCATGGTGCAGCAGAAACAAATCCAACTAGGAACCATGAGGTTGTGGGTTCGACCCCTGGCCTTGCTTAGTGGGTTAAGGTTCCAGCATTGCCATGAGCTGTGGTATAGGTCGCAGACGTGGCTCAGATCCTACATTACTGTGGCTGTTGCATAGGCCAGCGGCTACAGCTCCAATTAGACCCCTAGCCTGGGAATCTCCATATGCCACGGGTGCAGCCATAAAAGGACAAAAAGACAAAAAAAAAAAAAAAAGGCAAACTGATCCCACATAATTATAATATGGCTTAAAAATCAAGTACCAATAGCTTTAATTTTCTACATAGACTCTGTTAAGAAATGCTGTATCACCAATATTTGTTAGTAACAGAGGACAATATCATGTATGAAAACATGGACAACAATGGTTCTGATTCAAAAAAATGATTAAGAAAACATCATACTCTGGATAGAAAGACATTTTAGGAATAACTTAATGAATATCATTTGCTGATTTATTTTATGTAGCTACAAGACAAATATGAAAATTAATGTTTAAATGTCTAAAAAAGCTCTTAATATTTGAAGTTTAAAAGTCTAAGTGACAAGAAAACATTGCATTACTTGATTGGCTGAATTTTTTCTTTCTTTACTGTAGAAAAAATAATATGCAATGTATAAGCAATGGTATGAGTTTCATTAAAATATGACCATTGATAGATATTCTGTTCATATGCAATAATTTTTTGGGGGGTTACACCCAAGGCATATGGAAGTTTCCAGGCTAGGGGTTGAATCAGAGCCATAGCTGCTAGCTATGCCACAGCCACAGCAACTCTGGATTCCTGACACACTGAGCGAGGCCATGGATCGAACCTACATCCCCAGGGATACTAGTTAGATTCCTTTCCACTGGGCCACAATGGGAACTAACTCATATGCAATAATTTTTAACAATTAGTTTTACACTAATTTCTATTAATATTTTATGAAGTCTCTTCTTTTTCTAAACAAATTTTTATTACAATTTAAAAAATGTGTTAATTCTTTCATGTAAATATTTACTTAAATCTTTAAATATATACTTTAACCTATAATCATCTAGGCATTCTGTCTATGTAATGAAATGAAATTTCATCATTAACTCCAGGAAACGTTAACAAATCAGAGATTAGCAAAACAGAAAAGAAGAAAGAAAGGGTAAAGGCAGGTTGGTATTTTTCTTCAGAGCAGATTTCATTATTTCAACATTGCTGTACAAATGAGATTTATCAACTATTCAAAACTTTTATATCAAGGTATACAAACTATAAAAATAGTTTATTATTGCTTTAGCAGAAAGAGTAAGTTCATAGATAAATTTATGACATAAATGTAATTGTACTGTGTTCCCAAACTCTGATGACTTTCATGGTTCGAAAAAAGCTTTTTGACATTTTTTTTTGTTTAGAATTTTTTTCAATATTTACCTTATTTTGAGGAAAATATTTCTTTCTCTAAACTTGTCACAAATTATTCTTTTGATTCTATATTCCTACTATTGTCAAGAACTTTGAGACTGAATGCACTATTGTTATGGCCTTGTCTGTGGAGCCAGAATTGAGATTTTGTTTCCAGTTTTCCAGCTGTCACTTAACGGCTGAATGATTTTGTTAAACCATCTAACCTCTCTGTGCCTGTTTCTTCAGCTGTAAAATGGGAATCAAAATCGTTATACCAATAGGTAACATTTATAGAATACTTCTTATTCAAGTAATATATTAAGCACTTTCTGCATGTCATTCCATTTAATCTTCATAAGAAATCTATGGAGAAGGTGCTGTTATTATCTTTACTTTGCAGACAAGGCACTAATAAAATCAAAATAGAATAAAATGAAATATTACTTATGTACTCTTGGTGTGGAGAATAGGCACTCAATATGCTAATGATGATGATTTTGTCAAAGATGATGACAAGTGGTGATGGTGATAACAAAGGCAAAGATAAAAATTTCTATGCATCAGCATTATGCCATGATCTTAGATAAATATGCTTTTGGGTATTAGAAATATACCACCACCCACAGTTTATTTCATAAGTATTTATTGGCACCCTTTTATGGCTAGACCTTGAAAGTATAAAGATTAAAATATAATGCTACGTTCAGGGAGTCTCTAGATTAGTAGAAAAGGGGAAAATATGACCAAAAGAAGAAAATATTAAGGGAAGGAATGATGAGGGGGGAAGAAGGAAAAATTGAAATGAGGAGAAAGTAGAGACATGATAAAATGAGAAAAGAAAAGACAGAGTAAACTTGTAGGAAATGCAGTTGGCTTCATTTAAATTACACAACAGGAGGCATATTCCAATCTCTAGTATGTGCCATGCATCAGCACACAAATTCAGAAATCAGCTGCTGGGAAGACACATGTAAACACAGCAGAGCATTTTCTTAAGGATGTGTGGTGATGCGTAGCAGCACTGCTAAGCACTGTAGCATGTATGTGTACAATTGATATTATGAAATTATGTTAAATTATAAAATCTGGTGAGAACAAGATGGATTTTTTCCATTCATGCTGTGGCTAGTTTTTTTTTTTTTTCAAATATCCTCTCTAAGGATTATGGAAAGGGTGGAGAGGGATAAGGAGAGACAGCGAGGAGGCAGGGGGGAAAAGGACAGAAACATCGTAGTAGTTTCCAGCTGCTTCAAATCCCTTGGAAAGAGTCTTGGTGTAAATTATTTCAAGAAAAATAGGTGTATTCAGTAGTTTAGATACATTTTGTGCCCTTCCAGTTAATATGTCAAAATGGTCTGCTTTAAGCCAGAAGACAGAAAAGCTTTGCCAAACCACAAAGGGGCATCTTAATCCCATCACTTCTTTGTTACCCTCCAAGGAAGTAGCATTATGTAAGCATCTGATTTGCATTGAGGGCAGCCTTGATTTCAGAGAAAGCTGTTTGCAATTCAATAAGCTCTGTGCACTACATTACCTTTTGTATGATTCCTCATGTGTGGTTGATAATGACCGTAATGCCTTTTATTTTTCTCCAATGGAGAACACTGAGGCAGTGCTGCAAAATGAAACTTGGTCTCTGCAAGTTAGAAGATATATGAAGATTGAGAGAGATGAGCCTTCATATTTTATGATCTCTGACCTGGATTAAGACAATTTGCAAAAGGGCACTAGGTCAGATAGAGGCAAGGCTGAATTGATGTCCTAGAAATGAAGACTGGGACAAGTTTGAAAAGTGAGGGAGGGAGAAAAATGGAGAAAGAGAGGGAGCAGGGAAGGGCAGAGAGAGAAAAAAGAGAGACAATAAAGAAAAAAAAATAGAAGTTGCCAGGGAGGCTAGATCATTGTTATAAAGGCAATTTTGTAGTCCTTAAAAGGTCAAAAGTTCATATGAAATTCACCAAATGCTGTACTCATTTCCCTAATTCATTCCTCTTAGCT
Source organism: Catagonus wagneri (assembly GCA_004024745.2). Classification (NCBI taxonomy): domain Eukaryota; kingdom Metazoa; phylum Chordata; class Mammalia; order Artiodactyla; family Tayassuidae; genus Catagonus; species Catagonus wagneri. The sequence goes on along the minus strand of PVHT021183619.1, from coordinate 3,497,964 downwards.
TTTTGAGTGTTCTACTTATGCCACTGGATCTTGTAAAGCCTGAGCTTGTCTTTCCATTTCTCATTTTGAATAGTTAACAATCACCTCTTTTATTGTCCTATAAATCTTAGTTCTGTTTCCATTTGAGCTGAGTTGTTAAAAAGTTAATAATTTAGGGCTCTTTCCTGCTTTGGCTAGGGTTACTTTTTGACAGAAAACATTTGAGGTAAGATAACTTCTTAATGGGATGGGCATGGCCCTGGGTCACTAACTTGGACTTTCCAAGTGAGATGATATTGAAAGCAATCTTCAAACACAGACATCTCTGCAAATGCGATATAAGTGAGTAGAAATACCACTGATACTGGGGAAGAAAGGAAGGAGAAATGACAAAAATAATGGCTGTCAAAGACAAGGACTTTGAGAACAAGCTCCATGCGTCTTATAGCAATCACCAGAGTCTGGTACAGAGCAATACACATAAAAGATGCTCCATGCTCATCATTATTCATCCAAAAGCATGAAATCATTGACCTGGTGCCTGTAATGAAAACAAGAACAGAACAAGTTTCCTAATTTCAAATTGCTTAAAGTCAAACAGGGGTGACACAGGTAAACCAGCAGAAGAAACATAAATATCGGAGTTCCCATCGTGGCACAGCAGAAACAAATCCAACTAGGAACCACGAGGTTGCAACCTCGCTCAGTGGGTTAAGGATCCAGCATTGCAGGGTGAGCTGTGGTATAGGTCACAGACGGAGCTAGGATTTGATGTTGCTGTAGCTGTAGCATAGGCCGGCAGCTGTAGCTCTGATTGGACTCCAGCATGAGAACCTCCATATGGCATGGGTGCAGCCCTAAAAGGCAAATAAATAAGTAAATAAATATCTCTAACACGTATCCTCAGTATAACTTTTGTGCTCCCAATTTGTTCCAAATGGCATGTGATATTCTGGAGTTATGAAAATTATTATATAAAGTAGGATTTCTCAAGTTGACATTGACATTTTGAGCCAGATGATTTTTTGTGATGTAGGCTGTTCTCATGTATTATGAGGTAATTAGCAGCATCCTGGGCCTCTATTCACTAAATACCAGTAGCAACCCACTCTCACTTGTAACAACCAAAAGCATCTCCAGATATTGTCAAATGTTCCTTGGGGGGACAAAATGCCCCTATTTGAGAAACACTGCTATGGAGCATTCAGGTTCTTTTTTTTTCTTGATTACTCTTGGATTTGCTGTATCCACCTTTGGTATTTTACGTTGTATATTCAGTAAAAGTGGCAAATTGGTGGACTTCCCCTGAAAACCATCTCTCCTTTCATGGCAACGAGTGTACCTGGCCACTCCATTAGAGACTACAGATACCGGCTTCCTTTGGAGATCAATGTGGACGTGCAACTTTAGTAACTAAATTACTACAGTGATTAATAGCACTTCTAAGCATTGGCATTAAAATCAAGAGCAAATTTTTTTATAGTTTTCCTTTCCTTTGTATTGTGAACTAGATCATGGACAGAGGTGACCTCACTTCAACAATACAAGAAATGTAGCACCCTAGAGGACAGGAAAACAAGAGAATAACTTGATCAGTAACAGGTTCCCTGAAAATTTTTTTCAGAGCAGAACATCATTCAGCCTCAACTATCCATCTGGAAACTCTTATGTGTAAAGGATAAAGACTTCTACTTTATTTAAGCCACTATATTTTGATGTCTTTTTGCTACAGACACTTAGCCTTTCAGATCCTATCAGTTAAAATCATAGCAGATATAGAATATGTATATGATTCCATGCACATTAATATTTTAGACACATGCTCACATGCGTATGATCAATGTGCAATAGTCTGGCTAAGCAAGACATTTACAAAGAAGGAAACATATCAGTAGGTGCATGTACATATTATAAATATAAAAACTATACAAGCTCTAGCTAATGGAGTAATTAATTCTGCCAATGTGCTTCTGGGACTTAAATGATGAATAAGAGTTTGTCAGAAAGATTAATGAACCAAGAAAGGATTGTTCTCTGGTTTCACAACTTTAAAGGCTTTCATCCAGAAAGATCTCAGTAGCTCTTCAGAAGGCAGCAATGATCAGCCAAGTCACATGGTTATCCTCTTTTAGTCAAATCACTTAGCTACATCCCCACCTCACACCATGGTGTTCACCAGACTTCTGGAAATGACAGGTGCTTTAGCAAAGACAATTGACTCACCTAAACAGCATATGTTTTGTTTAAAAGAGCTCTAGGTTTCTTTTCCTTTTTTAAATTTTACGTGTAGAGTCTCTGAAAGAAACTTTAACAGAATTTGATGATTAATGATCATCTTTTAATGATTCATCTTCCTAAGTGTTTTTCCTCTGTTTTCCAGTGATTGTGATGGTATATCACATGGATGACCCTTTATTCTGAATTAAATCCTACCCTCTAAAAATAGTCAATCAGGACAAACTAACATTTGATAATATTCTTATGGAAAAAAGAGGTCTGGTTCAAATCATTTTTTTATATTAAACTGAACTCAAACTGTCTCTTGAAAATCAACATGCATTGTCAGTTTTTTGCATTACTGAAAAAAATTAACTATCTGAAAAAGCAATTGAGTTTTCCTAATACCAGTTTTTAGAAATTTGTATCCTCTCACCTGGGAAAAAGCCATATCACATTGTGAACGCTGGTCTTGGTTACATCTCGCTATAAATGAATTCCAACATTCTTTAGACTAAATCAGTGAAATTTATGAAATCTTACCATACTTACCTTCTTTACAAGATTTTCAGATATAATTATGTTTTCCAATGAGCTATACTTTAAACTTGTCTCATACTTAACCTTACATAGTATCGTCATGAATCCTGGTATTAACTATTCTTTCCTTCCTTCCTTCCTTCCTTCCTTCCTTCCTTCCTTCCTTCCTTCCCTCCTTGTTTTTTAGGGCCATACCCACAGACTGTGGAGGTTCCCAAGCTAGGAGTCAAGTCAGAGCTACAGCTGCCATCCTACATCACAGCCACAGCAACATCAGATCTTAGCCACGTCCGTGACCTACGCCACAGCTCACAGCAGCACTGGATCCTTAACCCACTGAGCGAGGCTGGGGATCAAACCTGCAACCTCATGGTTACTAGTTGGATTCATTTCCACTGCACCAGGATGGGAACTCCACTATTCTTATTTATTATTTTATTTTTATTGTATACCACTGAGTCTCTTTTTTAAAAAATATAAGAAGTTTGATGCCCCCTTTTAAAAACATTTTTCTCTGTCTTTTTTTTCTTGCTTGATAGTTGGAAAAGACACTATCTCTTCACTTAATCTTTTCTTCTAGCAGCAATACAATAACATTAACTCTTTCCTTTAACGAGGCTATGTACTTCTGTTGCATGCATGTTTAACTCTTTCATGGAGTTGTAATGAAGCAGTGGCACTCCAGAGAGTTTAATTATAAAACTATGTTAGTGTTTTTTTCCTTAAAAACTTAGTAAAAAAATCTGCTAAAATATTCAATAAGCCTTTATAAAATGTAATTTTTGGTGCTAATTACCCAAATCTAGCACAGACTTCTCAGGTTAAAGAGACAGTCCCCAGTAGAACTCCCCTTATGTCAGACATCAGCTACATGTTTAGGGGTTTCCAGGCCACCTAATACTTCTGATCAACTGCTTACCAATTTGGGGGTTTCCACTATCCCCTCAGATTCAATAATTCATAGGAATAACTCATAGAATGTAGGAAAGTCCTACAAATTTTTATATACGATTACATTTTTATGATAAATGGATACATACATTTGTATGATAAATGGATATAAATCTGAACCAGCCAAAGAGAGAGACACATAGGATGAAACCTGGGAATGTCCCAAATGTGATGCTCCTTGTCCTCAGGACACATCATTCTCCTGGCATGTAGACAGATGATTACCAAGCAGAGAAGCTCACCTGAGCACCAGGGTCCGGAGTTTTTATCAGGGTTTTATTCCATAGGCATGATTGATTGTTGAATAGTTGAACTTAATCTTATGCTTCTTCCCACTCCATGAAGATAAGAAGTTGGGCTAATATCATTTGGCTCAAACCTCTAACCCTCTAATCACATAAGTGACCTTTCTAGGGAAAGCTCCTTTTAGAAACTATTGAGGTACCCACCATGCGTCACCTTATTTACACCCCATGTGGTCCCAGGAGCCCACCATGAAAAACGAAGATACTCCCATCACTCAGGAAATTCCAAGGATTCAGACGCTCTCACCGAAGAATCTAAGACCAAATTCTTTAGTATACAACAGTCTTCCTTTTAAATTAAACTCAATTTTATGCGTATACATCATTGAAATATTTACTAAGTGAGTGTAGTGCTTTGTATATATTATTGTACTTTTCAGTAAGAAGACCATAAAAGAAGTTTGGGGGAAAAAAAAAAAAGGACCAAGAATAGGATATAAATGTTAGGAGCAGTCTTGGGTGAAATACAGATCTTTCTCCACTTATGATGGCATTATACCATGATAGACGAATCATAGATTGAAAAAATTGTTAAGTCAAAAACTCATTTAATAAACTTAACCTACTGAACTTTAGAGCTTATCCCAGTCTACCTTAAATGTGTTCAGAATGCTTATATTAGCCTACAGTTGGGCAAAAACATCTAAAACAAAATCTACTTTGAAATAAAGTATTCGATATGTTGTAATATATTGAATACTGTACTGAAAGTGAAAAACAGAATGGTTGTAAGTGTATAGGCTGTTTACCCTCATGACCACGTGGATGACTGGGAGCTGCATCTTGCTGCTGTTACTAAGAAACATGAAAGAATATTGTACCACATATCGCTAGCCTTGGAAAAGATCAAAATTCAGATAGTTTCTACTGAATGCATATTGCTTTGGAACCACCATAAAATTGAAAAATCAAGTCAAATCGTAAGTCAGGGACTATATGTAGTTGAACACTAGAATATGAGAACTTGAAGGGATTTTAGAGAGTCTCTACTACTATATTAATTATTTTTTTAAGAAACAAATAGATTAGGAGAATTAAGGGCTTTCCCCATGTAGAGAAGAAAATTAACTCTCGAGGAGTTCCCATTGTGGTGCAGTGGAAATGAATCTGATTAGGAACCATGAGGTTGTGGGTTCCATCCCTGGCCTCACTCAGTGGGTTAAGGATCTGGCATTGCCGTGAGCTGTGGTGTAGGTTGCAGATGCAGTTCAGATCCTGTGATGCTGTGGCTCTGGTGTAGTCCGGCAGCTGTAACTCCAATTCAACCCCTAGCCTGGGAACCTCCATTTGCCAGTGAGTGTGGCTCTAAAAATCAAATAAATAAATAAATAAATAAATAAATAAATAAATAAATAAATAACTCTTGAGTGGGAATCAAAATTCAAATTTCCCAGCTCTTCCCACCATACCCACTACGGAACTCCTTTGGTACTTGCCTGAATTCTTCATTTAGGACCCGCATGCTGGAGGTTCATTCTTTATGCATCACTCCGGAGACTTCATGATACTAAGCTCTCTTCTTTGCCTGTTGTTCTCATCTATCCTTTCCCCTTCATTGCTTTGCAACTCCAGTAGGTCAAAACCTGAAGTACAAATTGTCTTCTTTACAGATTCAGATCTCTGAGGTCTGGCAAGGGCAGAAATGTGCTAATAATTCATTTATAGCTCTTCAGGATATCATGGTAGCTTAACTCAGTTTTGAAAAATTAACTTTCGTGATTGGTGTTAATAAAGGGAATTTCAGAAACCAGGCCCTTGGCACTTCTGTGTACATGGGTAGTTGTTTATGGCACAGAAGGCAGAATCCGAGTAGATAACAAAAAAATATACGCTCCTTGGAGTTCCCATCGTGGCTCAGTGGTTAACGAATCCGACTAAGAACCATGATGTTGTGGGTTTGATCCCTGGCCTTGCTCAGTGGGTTAAGGATCCGGCGTTGCCATGATCTGTGGTGTAGGTTGCAGATGCGGCTCGGATCCTGCGTTGCTGTGGCTGTGGCGAAGGCCGGCAGCTACAGCTCCTCTTAGATCCCTAGCCTGGGAACCTCCGTATGCCCTGGGTGCAGCCCTAGATAAGGCAAAAAAGACAAAAAATATATATATATATGCTCCTTTACAGATCAGGTCATTAATTGAGTATGCTACTTAATGTGATAGGAGAAGAATCAGAATAACAAGAAGTGCCTGCTGACTGATCCTCTTATGGTGTGTTTCTATTCTTCTCCCAGAATAACCTTTCTAAAATGCAAATCTGACCTGAAACACAGGGCTTACAGCCTATCAGTGTCTCTCCATAGACTTCATTCCCCTTAGCTTTGCGTACAATGGCTTCCTTAATCTGGTTTCAGCCTACCTTTCTCAGTCACTCCGGCCAATATCCATTGTACCTCCCAACCATATTATACTCTTCCATGCCTCCCACCTGCTATTCCCTCTGGCCAAAATTTCCTTCCGCTAATCCTGCTGGACCTCATTAATGCATACTGGTAACTCCATGAGAGACCAGAATAAAAATGACCTTTCTTTGAATAGTTTCCAAATACTCAGATTTGATTTGCCAGTCTCTTTTAGCAATCTTTAGAAAGCCCTTGGTTAGCACTTTTTGTGTTGTAATCTTTATAATGAGTTACCTATATTTTTCAAATGGATTATGAATTCCCAAAAGGCAAGGGGACCATGGGTGCTTGATTTTGTATATTCTCAGAACTTGGTGCATAGCATGAGCTTAAGGTTTGATGAATGAACAAATGTATGAATGAACAGTATATATCAATGTCATTCTTATCCACCCTCATCCTTCCTAAAGCATCATGTAAAAGATCATTAAAATGTTAAATGGTATTCACTTTAGGCTTTGGAAGAATCAGTAACTTCAAAAAAATTGTATGTGTGTGTGTGCGTGTGTGTGTGTGTGTATGTGTGTGTGTAAAATCTCTCTACTTCCTTCCACTGCTCTCTTTAACTTCCATGGTATTCACAGAATGTTGTTTTGAAATTGCATTTCACGTCATACTTTTTTTTCCAAGAGAATATGTTATGATATTTGTTTTCAGATATAAATAGTAGCACTTCAGGACTGTGGTGAAAGGTAAATGTTAGAAATCTTCATTCTTTGAGTGGTAAATACTTCAAAAGAACTAAAAGAACCATGTCCCCAGCTGCATCCACCAATTGCCATAGCCATGGTTATATTTTGACAAAATACATCTGGAATTTTGACGGTGTCTTTTACAAATATCACAAGATTATTTTTTCCAACTTAAAGGCCAGTGTTTTCTCTTAGCTTCTGCTGTCAGGACATTGTCTTCTTACCATAAATCTGTTTCATAATTTACTCAATTGCGTACAGTTCACAGAATGTGTAAACAAAAGTCTAAGTTTATAACATTGTAAAGTCTCCAAAATCAAAGCATCTATTGACAAAGCTGTGGGACAGCAAGCAGGCCTCTGTCTCTTCTAAAATTCACTATTGTAACTTACTCCTCACCTCCAAAAGGTTAGAGCTCTTTGCTTGGAATTTTATTTAAAAGAATGTAAATAATGGATGAGTCAGTTGAAGTGAATAAGGTATTATATAATATCTAGCTCTTCCAAAAGTGACATTTCAAAGGCAAGAGCTTATATTCAAACAGAGTTTTTCATGTTTGTATGTGCGAATGAATTATTTTTAAAATTATAGATCATAAAAATGACATTTAATGACACAGCAGAATATAATTATTTGTGTCCACTATTCCAGTTTTGATTAACAAATGTTGGCATCAAAAAAGATTAATGATATTTGGGCTGTTTATCTTTGGATTGGTATTTATGCTTTTTTAAAGTTTGGACTTCCATTTTTATATACACATACATAGGTTCTCTGATTTTGCATCTCCAGCAGACCTCTGTGGCTCCAATAATGATGCTGACAAAATTTACTTAGGCTATTGTAAAATTAAAATAATGGGAAAAATAAAGTAAGACACTAATAAGTTGCATGAAATATTCCATGGAATTAGTGAGAAATGAGAAAGTGCTAGTTTCCCTCAGGTAGATCTAAGAACTATTGTTTTCTTTGATTAATTAAATAGAATTGTGCCCTTTTTAGGGGGCAGAGGGAAAGGGAAGTACACTAAAAGTAGGATCAGTGGTACAATTTTAGAATGTTTTAGATAAAAAAATAAACTAAAACAGAAATGAAAATAATCTCTGTTAAGATTAAAATCTCAGCTTTCAAAATACTGTAGCTAATAGTTTTTTGGCTTAAATATATGTGTGATTATGACAATTAAGCCTTAAATATACTGTGCTTATGTAGAGTATCCATAGTCTTGGGAAAAACTGCCAAATTAAATAGTATATACTTTTAGATTTATATTGTTGTATGGCCTAAAATAAATGACATTGTTTTCAAGATGAGCTCAGAGCTCACTGTGAAATATTGCAAGTTTTAGTTACAGCCCTGACACTTGGGACGCATCTCTGTCAATATCTGGTGAATCATCATTTTCTATCTAATCTATTTTTTTCTTGATAACAAAATCTCTACTCCTTACATGGTCTATTTGAACAATTAAGTACTATATCTGATATAGTCATTAAAATTGCTAAAATTTAGGTAGTGTTGACCAGGTAGGGTAATAAATTATTATTACTATTATACATTATTATTTTGGTAGAAGTAATGCATTATTTTGGAAAAAAAAATTTTTTCTCAGTAGGTCTTTTTGTTTCTCTCTCATTCTCCAAGCTCTACCTTGACAAGTCAGTTGAATTAGAGGAAGGGAAGAGAATGTGTCCAAAGTGTACTTGAACAATGCATTTTCCTGTGTATGTTGATGCCTAGAAGGCATTTAGAACAGGCACTGGCTGGTTTGCAAAATTTGCAGTTATTTAATTCCTGTATCTTACTGATCCTAAGGGTAGATTCAAAAAAGGCTATAAATGGCAATAAGCACTAAAATGAGTTCTATAATTTACTGTTAGTAGTGTTTGGTAAAAAGTCTCCTCTTCCTGTGAATGTTCTGATGCAGGAAAGTTACAGACCACACTGAGATTGTAGAGGTCATTGAGGTTAGGAACACTGAGTACTGTCTTTGACTTCCTGTGTGGTCTCAAGGAAAGATATTTAAACTTTTAGGGTTTCCAACTTTCCATGTATGAAAGAGACATAATAGCACTTAAATATTTCTGAGTGTATTGCTGTAATTAACTCTTCTGAAATGCTTTGAAATAAGGATCAAAGAGATTCACTTACGTGCATCAACTTTGATTTTATTTGGTAGTAAGAGAGAACATATTTTACATGGGAGAAAAAATTCTTGATAATACGAATGATAAAATTATATGCACTATATTAAGTTTATTCTACATGAATTAATTAAGATTGTTATAGAAACTGAAAAGTCCCTTTCCATTTCTTGCGGATTTCCACAGAGATAGTGGTCCTCCCTTGTAGTCACAACCGCCCCTGACTGAGTATTGGGCATTACAGATGCAAGATTTTACAATGACGCATCTTTGGGAAGTTTTCAGGTTAAAAGGCTTTCCAACTACCACTGAAGGTTGACAGCATTATTCAAATGACTAAAATGGGTTTGTCAGTTAAGATACTTTCATTAGAAAATAGCCCAAAACTCATACTGATTTCAACAATGGAGAACATGCATTTGCTTTTTTCAGTGGCGCAGATCAGAGGTAATCACTTTTCAGTAGGTTATACTATAGAAAGAATTCCAAAATTTCAGTGGCTTAAACATTTCTTTGAAGCAGGGTACTACTCTACAAGGGTCTACTTTATCATCAGAAGCAGGATAACCATGTCTACTTTATCATCAGAAGCAGGATTACCTAACATATCTAATGGAATAAAACAAAGAAATAGTAAAACCATACATTGGTTTCTAAACTTCTCAAAAGTCACATGCCTTTTTTTTTCACCCTACAGAGCAGGTTGCATGGCAAATGCTGATGTGAAAGGATAAGTGAATATAATTCTTAGAGGAATAGACAATGACTATTCTAAAATCGTAATGCAACAATGCAGGTCAGGTGCAGTTTTGTCAGGGCCCAGCTCCATTTCCCTGATTCACTACTATTTATTGGCTTTGACCCCCAGACCATCTTTCTTCATGGTAGTAAACTGATAATCATTCTAAGTCTTATAACCAGAAATCATCCATCAAAAGAAGAGAACTTCTCTTTTTCAAACCATCATAAAGAAATTTTGCGTTTCATTTTGATTGGGTCCACTTGAGTCGTATGCTCAATCCAGAAATTATCACTGTGGCCAGGAAAGGCCAAATATTGACTGTTTTAGACCTAGGATCCCAATCAACCCTGTCTGACTTAGACTAATGTGCTGCACCATGAATCAGGGATTAATATCGATCCCATCAAACCACACAGTGGTTGTCAATCCTTCATGAAGTTCCATTGCCCTCCCTTGCCCTTAAATTCTGTGATATAACCCCAAGTATGGTACTACCACAACAGCCTTAAATTTAATTTCATTTGTAAAGGACTTCTGTTGCTTCAGCTCAAAATGTTATAATTGTTTAAAAAATAAAAATAAAAATAAAAAATTCACAAATTGTTACATAAAAGAGGATTCAAAAAAATTTGACAAAAAAATTGACCTTGGTTTGAAGCCAAATCCTCCACTTCTTAACTATGGGACTTTCAACTAGACTTTAAGTTTGCTAAGCATAGTCCCCTATCTTTAAAAAGAAAATAATAGATGTATAAGGCTTTTAGCAACAATTCAGTGGGCTCATGTGCATGTGTAAAGGTCTTGCCTAGTGTACAGTAATGAGTAATTAATGTGGGGTATTTTATAAAGTGTTGTAAGAGGTTAGAGATAGTAGAGATCATAGCCTGAGGGATTAGAAAGTCTTTGTGGGTCATGTGGCATTTAAGCTTGATTTTAACATCTATATAGAATATCCACATGAGAAATCTCTAGAAGATAATAGGTAAGCATCCAAAGCCCACTGGCTTGTGATCAGCAAAGGTGCAAAGGTGGGGATATACACAAGGCGTACTTAGAAAATGAGAAATAGGCAAGTTAGTTCTGTGAAAGTCCTTATCCACAACTCCCCACATATTTCATCTCCTTTATTATCTCCAAGCCTGAAACAATCCTTTGCCCATTTCGGCCAGGTTATTTATACCTGTGGTCAGATTTAGCTACAGCCTCTTCCTCCGTGGTATCTCTTCAGTCTTTATAGTCATACTTGTAATGAATGGTTGGCTATTTGAGCAGGGCATTTTGAATACTTTTATCCATACTTTTGTACTGTTATCCATCTTAATTTTATATCAATATTTCCTAATTTCCAACATACTCTAAACATGAATTAAAAAAAAAACAAAAAAACTTCATTTAAAATATTTGTGAGAAGTACTGTCGTAGCACGGGGGAAACGGATCCATATAGGAACCATGAGGTTGAGGATTCAATCCCTAGCCTTACTCAGTGGGTTAAGGATCTGATGTTGCTGTGAGCTGTGGTGTAGGTCGCAGACACAGCTCAGATCTGGCATTGGCCAGCAGCTATAGCTCCATTTAGACCCCTAGCCTGGGAACCTCCATATGCCGCAGGTGCAGCCCTAAAAAGACTAAAAGATAAAATGATATACTTTCTGCTGTCTTGGGGGGGGGAACTTTCCGAATGGAATTAATTTTATCCCCAAATGAGCAATTAATAATGTATATTATGTACATTACATGGACTATTCCTCATTTAGAGAATGACATAAAATTCATTTTTTTGAGTTAAATTGTGCTTTGTTCAAAAGTGTGTGTGCATTATTTATTGCTGGATACGATTTCAAGAATGAAAATGATTACTCAGTACCACAGAACTAATTTTGGTCTTCTTTATCAAGTTCTGTTCTTACATGTTTAACATGAGCTGGATACACTAGGGAGTCACCTAATTCCAGAGGTCACTTCATCATTAAACTATCAAATTCAATGATTCCAAAATCCCCAATATAGAATATATGATTTCAGTTGCCTGTTCTCAGAGTCTCCTTTTTTCTGATCTTTACAGTAAATTTTTCATTCTTCTGTTTGAAATCTGTTTCTCATGATTTGCTGTTTCTCAAAGGCTTGAAATAGTGAATAAACTATATTGAGCTTCTAAAGAGAAAAACTGGATCACAATATTTGAAAATAGTCATGGCAATTACACATAAAAACGAATTAAGGAAAAATATGTCATTCCTGTCGTGACTCAATGGTTAACGAATCCGACTAGGAACCTTGAGGTTGCGGGTTTGACCCCTGGCCTTGCTCAGTGGGTTAAGGATCCAGCGTTGCCGTGAGCTGTGGTGTAGGTTGCAGACGCGGCTCGGATCCAGCATTGCTGTGGTTGTAGTGAAGACCAGCAGCTACAGCTCCTGTTAGACCCCTAGCCTGGGAACCTCCATATGCCAAGGTGTGGCCCTAGATAAGGCAAAAAGACCAAAAAAAAAAAATGAATTAAGGAAAAATAGAGGCAAGACAAACAAAAGAAAGAGCTAACTTCCTTTGATTAAAAACACTGCATCTGACATTCTTAAATTGGCTTTTGTTGCCATTTTTAATTTGTTTTGATTTGTTTGTGTTTGTGGACTTACTGATATTTTTTAAGCCACTATTAAGCATTGTTTTGTTGCAGTTGCTGCATTGGCCAGTGGAGAACAAAGAGAATTTCTGGTGAAATTCTTACAATTGGGAGGAGAACTTTGAAGGCAGCCCCTAGAAAGAGGGATATATTTAAGTCCTATCTTTACATAGGTTAATACTCCAGGCATCCCTGTGTCCTGATAAAACATTCCTGGAGTTATTTTATTGAGGGAATAATTTTTTTTTTGTCCTCCCAGTGTGACAGTTTTGAATAAAAATCAAAGGTCTTTTCTTAGACCATTTAGTTCACCTATACTATACCAATCTGATAATTTTTTTTTTAAAGGAATGTTCAGGGATCACTTAAATCCAAATAAATAAGACATTCAGGCCCAGTCTTGAAAAGTTCTGTTTTGCATTACTATGACCTCAAGGTTAATTGGTTTTCATTTCAGTTCAGATCCCATCACTCAAAACAACCAAAAACAAAGTATCAAAATGAATTGATATAATGGAAAATTTTATTACTGACCATTCCGGATGATCTTTGACAATATAAAGAAATGGAAGATTTCAGATATATGGCATTTTATTTGTTTAGCTTAACACTGAAGTGGGCAAGGGAGACAAGTTTCTGTTCCCAAGTACAAATTTCAATTCCCTTTCCCTCCAACGATAGCTGAGAAAATAAGTGATAATATACAATAAGAAGTTAATTTATATTTGTATTTAACAAACTAAAAATAATTTAATATCTACAGGAAGCCCCAATAATATGGACTTGAGGGAAAAGTATTTTTTAAAAAATCCTTTGAAACAACAAAAGGAATTCAAAAATGTGTCTATAAAAACAATTTTCTTGTCTTTTAGGCCTCTATTTCTCTGCAAAATGCCGCCGTTATTAATGCAGCTCCAAACAAGAAATGGCTGAGAATACACAGGACTCCCTCTGTCAGCCATTCTTTCCTCTCACCCCATCCAGAGAGCTCCTAGAAACTCTTCTGACAACTAAATGAGGTAACAGATAAACAACTGAATCGTGAGTAGTTATGCACTAGGCATATGTCACTTGTTTTGCTTCATGGTAGGTCACTGCTAAGTATTCTCTGAAAGGCAACCTAAAACAAATTCTGTTATGTCATGATTTTGCCTCCAGACAGCTCTTGTGTTGATTGTGAGTATACATATACACCATTTTAAAGGGGGGAGAATTTCAGTTTTACAGTCAAATGCTTATAAACACATGCTTATAGTCCCCTTAAGCATATGTTTATTTTAGCTGCCAATTCCTTGGATTTATTTGTTTGCTTTTTTTTTCCCCGTCATTAAAGTGGTCAGTTTTGCAAGTGGTACCCTAGGTGTAGCTACGACCATGATTTTGAATACAGGTTAAAGGAAATTCTTTGATGCATTTCCAGGAAACTTGTTGACGCCTCTCTTTTAATTGTCGGCAGTTCTGAGTGCTCATTTCATTGGGGGAACCTCCCATAATGGCAACCTCTCCATTCCTGTTGTGTGAGGGATTCCTTAGAAAAATCATTTCAAGGGCATCCTATGGTGCATTTTTCCCTCTTTCAACTGGTTACTTTTTACCCTGGAACTCATCCAAGCACTTTTCTACCAGTTAACAGTAACGTTGTGCCTCTCCCCTACTCTCCAGCCTGGCATTTCACTGCTCAGAAAAAGCTTAATGCCATCTGCAAACTGGGAAAGTCAACTTAGAGAAGTTAGGAAAATGTGAAATATAGTTGATCTTACCGTATTTCCAGTAGAACCCAGCTCTTAACCATTTTATTTCAGTGTGAATAAATGTTGTAGAAAATGTAAGAAATCATTTTTGTTGGTTTGCTTGTTTTTTTTTTCATATTACATCGACAAGCAACCAAGCTTTGTGCATTTTAAACTGCTTAGTTATTAAAAATAATTTTAACACATTTAATTATAATAAAGACAGCATATATTGAAAATTTACTGTGAGCTAGGGATGGTGTTAAATGTTCTAATTTAACCCTACAACAACCATGGAGATAACTATTATTAACTATATTTTGAGGAAATAGGTAAGAAATGGTCTTAAGTTCCTTACCCAGGAACACAAGACTGGTAAGAGATAGAACAACAATATAAGTCAATTCCCTGAGTACTTATCACTTACAAATTAGCACAACTTTAAGTACAGTTTTTAAAATCAATTCATCTAAAGTGGTGTTTTCAAATATTTTAGCAGTGAAATATTCTTTTTAAAAATCAATCCTTTGCAAAAGAGATTGTATTTTATCATGTAAGATGTCTTTGTTTTTTCTTTTTGACAATAATAATGCATATACACTGTAAACATTCAAACAACATGGAAATATAAAACATGAAAATAAGTGAAAATTCTGTGTGACAAACATAAAACTTTCAGACAGTAATTTAGGTGACTGCTGAAGTCCTATCAACCTTGGCATTCGATTTATTTTTGTAATTTACTGGGTTGTTTAGGAAATAGAACATCTTGACTCTTACAGATCACAAGAGGGTATGACCTTGTATTTGTGTGTGTGTGTGTGTGTGTGTGTACAGGTTGCACAGATATGAGTTACAAAACCCCCCAGCACAGCTATTACCAACTTAAGGACGTATGTCTGCAAGTTCAAATATAGTCCCAGAGATGGTAAGAAAGATTTTATGTTAGGTCCTGCACAAAAATGAATTAACCTGGCAGCAGGAATCAATATGCTGGTGGTCTACAATGTGTGAACATTTATTATATAACACATTTGATTGTATATCTTAACAATTTACTACAGTGAAAATATTAAATTGGAATCAAATGTCAATAAACCTCTCGACACCTTTCAGAACTAAGGTTCCATAGAAAACAGTTTGAAAATCACCTTTCAAAACATCACGTCCACAGCTAACTCCCTTGATTTAAGAACCTTGATACTTTCAAACCTCTGCCTAAGTCCTAGGTCTTTACATCAGACTATTGGCATGCATCAGGGACATTAAATACACAAAAACACACTCACACATGTGCACACAAAATATGCTTCTCTTAAAAATCTGTAGCCAGTACATACCCTAAAGAATATCTCTTTGACTCATATTGAACATATTTTGATCCTGGGGTTATAGAGAAATAAGGGAAATTCCTAAGTTAATGACTTATGATGGGCCATACCAAAGGTAAGAATATCATTTGAAACAGACAACTCATATGAAACAAAGAATAAGGCTAAAGTTGGAAGTAAAGAGCACATAAAACATATAGTGAGGTTAAGGTTGATGTTTAACATTTTAATCCTTGGTTATGGTACCAAGGATATCAAACTCTTATTTTTTCCCTGAATATATTTTCTTAGTGGAAGAGAGGTCTCAGTTGGGGATATTATCTTCAATACTCATCCATATACAAATTAGTTATTTTAAGGGAAGTCCTGTCTTGAAAATTATAAACTTAGATTCAATGGCAAGAGATATTCCTTTAAGTTTGTTTGTTTTTTTGTTTTCCTCTTGTGGCTTGAATGCAAAACTGTGACTAAGCCCTTGAACTGAGCCTCTAAGTCTTTCTGCCATTTGATTAAGAAGCTATATTTGTGCAGATGATAGAAGTATGCTAAAATATAAAAGGGAGACCAGTTTCTTCAGTTTTTTAATATTGGCTTTACAGCAGTTGAGGGATTAAATTATCTCCTTTTGAATCCTGTTGTGTTTTTTTCTTGTTAGACTTAGTTCAGCTTTCATTAGTCATTTCTGTGACTGTACAAAATGAACTGAAAAACTGAAAAACACCAGGCACATAAGGAATTAATTTAACTTGGGTCCCAGTTAAGAATGAAGGAAGGTCTTGGTTCTGTGCCATATACAAGAGTGAGGGGCAGCATTTTGTGTTGCTTTTGTACTATTAAATATAGCATCTAAAATAGTCCTTCCAAATGATGGTTTTCAGCATGGGTCCTCCTGCTTGCTAGAGTTCCAGGAAACCACTCCACAGCAATCTGCATAACAGTACCAAATACAGGTAACAAAGGGAGAATGACAGGTAAAAAAACAGGAATTGTTTATACTATAGAAAAAGTAACATTAAAAAAATAACCATTTAAAAATATCATAATGAGGCTTTTATTTTCTGTTTTTTTTTTTTTTTTTTTTAGCATTATCAAGTAAACTGTGTAGGCAATCTGAGCAGTCATTACTGTTTAAATGTAGTGTATAAAAGATCTGGAGTGAATGCTAATAATTTTATTTACACAACTGGTTTCACATGTTAGAAGGTTTAACAACATTGGAAGAGGGAAATGTAGATCCATAATCTTTTACATAAAATTTTCAAAATCAGGTGTGTTCTAGAATTGAGAATTTTTTTCAGATTTTAATGAGGTAAGAACAAGACATATGATATATTCTTATCACATCACTAGGAGGAGTGTCTGTCTAGGATAGTGCCCAGTAATTAAACATGTTAGTATCTATACAGCAAAAGTATAAAAATTCCCATTAAATAGCACAAATGTCATAAATAATCTCATTTCCATCATTTCAGGACAAGTTTGCCAGCAATCTGTTTTCAGTGTTTTCTGCATCCCAAAATTGAAGTGAAGAAATTATGAACCTTTATTGCGTTAATAGTTTTCCAAGATGGCACACCAGTTCACATTCCCACCAGCATTTATTGATGATTTTCTGGCAGGTCTTAGTTATCTTTGAATTAGTGTCCAGCATCATGTTTAACTCACAGTGAAAATTAATTTTTCAGTGGAATTATTTAAGCAAAACACCACCAGCAAGAAGAACCAAAATAACAACTTCTGGGGTATGTTCATTAAATATTCACTTGGAAATAAATTGAAAAACAAAAATACAAGGTTTTCTCACATGCTGTAATTTGGTCTTGCTTTGAGTAGAAGGCTAAACTAAACAAGGTCTGTATTTCCCAAGGCATTTGAGACCCCTATATATTTAAATGACGAAGCTCTGCTCAGTCAGTTATAAGTCAATCATATAGTCAATCCAATCAATGTAGGAGTTTAAAGGGCCAAAAAATAAAATGTATTAGAAATGTTTCTCATATCTTTAGAGAGACCATGCTGGGAGTTTATTGACAGTTCAGGATACAGGATTTTTCTAACACAGAACTTTGCAAAGTTTTACTGTGAATATAAACCTCATCAGCTGAAATCTAACTACTTTCCCCCCCAAATAATACTATAGCATTTTCTCTATCCCATATCATCATTAAACAATAGCAATCCTTCCTCATTTAAAGGTATTTATCCAAATAGTATTAGATCTGAAATATACCAAAAGTTTTCTTAATATCTAATGCATTCTGCCAAGAAAAGGTAATCTTTGGAATGCATCTCAAAGAATAACTCTCTTGATCTAACAGTTTAGCCATCCTGAATGTTCACCAATTCCTTGTGAAAAAAAATTCTCTCCCTGCTCTTCAGCTGACTCTGGAGAGAAGCCTCTGTCCTCAGTTTTGGGCTACCAGCACTCCAAAACCTACAGCTGCCAGGCATATTCCTTCAGAAAGTGAATATTCCAGAAACATATTTATCATCAGCTCTGGATCTTAAAAATGCTTCATGAATTTCCTTTGAACATCAAAGCTCTTATATTTCAGGAATTATAAATATTTAGGAGAGAAAAAATTTACTTGAGATTTACATTTTTTGTTTGCCTCCTACTGTTTACCTTTCCTTCCAGACCATTTTTAATTTTTTCATAATAATGTGTCTAAGTTATTCATCTGTTTAATCACGTAGGTTCTCTTCTTAGAAACTGTGGTTCCCTTTTACCTTTACTGTAAAAAAAAAGTTATTTTGTCTGTTTTTTTTTTACTGTTATTCTAAATCTACATCTCTGGCATAATATTCCTTCCTTTCTCACCTGCCCTAGGTATACCTGTACTTCAACTTCAGTAAACTCCATGCTGCTCTAAAAATACCAAAACCTTGATCTTATACCTTTGTACATACTTATCTTCTTTTTGGCGATTCACTCTACTCCTTCTCCTCAGGTAAACTTGTATTTAGCCCCCAGGAAGCAATTTAAACATCATCTGAGGGAAACTTACCAAACAATCTCCCTTCGTGCTGTTATAACACTTTTTACATATTTCTATTTATAGCACTTCTTTGTCAATGTCATTTTAAATTTCCTGTGATATTTGTATCTGTTCTTAGTCTTTGTGTATCTTTTCCAGAACATCTCATATTGCAAAGCATATTTTTGGTGCTCTGTAAACGTACCTGGATTGAATAAAAATGAATGAATGTTTCATTAAAAAATTTCTTTTGAGGAGGGGTCAGTTCATGACATACTTAATAATAAACTCCACTCCAATAATATAGAACCCCAAGAATTTTTTAACTGAACAAATATTTTCATTTTGAACCCAACGTATACCATGAAGAGGCAGAACAGCATCATAGTAAGATCATACAATGTCTGTGAAAATAATATCCTCTGTCTTCATGAGAAGACCAAATCAAGTTTCTAAAACTGCTCTGATGTGTGATGAAATGTAGTGATGAAAGGTAATCCAAGTTCTAGGAAATTTCAACAATTAAGGATTATGAGAACACCAAACACATGTGCTAAACTGACTTTTCTTCAGTATTGCACACACTTATTAGAACATCTGATGCATTAAAAACCAGTGACAAAGAAGCCACCCAGGCCTGTTTTCAAAACAAGGCTGAGCCCAATTTCTTTGTGGCACAGGCCTCCTGGAGCCAAGGACATTTCTCTAGGCTATTTCCTGCTCACAAGAAAGCAGAATGCAGGACTCCCCTCAGCTGTCATTCCTCCCTGGCCAGTTTCATTGCTCTCTGCCAGTATCACCAAGCAAAGAGACCCAGAACCTGAAAACAAACCGTTTATTTGATTGCATTTCCTCACAGGGTGATAAGCAATATTCACTCTAACTTAGGTGCTGCAATAGCTGAGCAAAATAGGGCGTCACAAATTAAACACTTTGTGGGTAGTCCAAGAATACGTGTTTTTGGAATAATCTATTTGTCTCTCTTCCCATGATGGCAGTTCCAGGAGATCTCTTTTCTTTTAAATTTCCATTTTAACATTCTTACTTGAAACTAGGAAACTTAAACTCTTCGACCAAAATCAGTATCATCCAGCGTTAAATCCTCTGTTAAATCTTCCGCTTTTTGAGGGGAGAGAAGGGACGCTTAGCATATCCCCATTTCTCTATACATCATATTAATCCTATAAATCCTATATGTTTTCTGCAGCCCTGAAATAAAAGGAGTTTTATGAATTTTTTGGTACTTGTGTTATTTTAAATCATCTGACTTTCTGACAGGATTTATAGTAAAAATATAGGAAATTTTAGAAATCCCAGATATTACTGACAAATAGGAATTAGGATCTGGATGTCATGCTCAGCTATTAGGAACTAGGGTTGAAACATTCTAAAATCTTGTAATTTTTACATAAATATGGATTGTGCTAGATATTCAGGGAGCTTTCTCAATATAAAGATTGAAATTCTTTACTATCTCTGGAATATTGACTCATTGAATTATATGCCTGTTATGTCACCAATACTGCACTATCTTGATTTCTGTACCTTTATAATAAGTCCAGAAATCCATAGTGTTATTCCTCCAACTTGGTCCTTTTTCAAAATTTTCTTGACTATTCTAGGTCTTTTGCATTTCCATATCAATTTTAAATCAGTTTCTACAAAAATGCCTGCTAGGGTTTGGAGGGGATTACATTGACTCTATAGATCAACTTGGAAAGAATGGACATATTAATAATAATGAATCTTCAAATCTCAATGGTAACACTACAGGATTTTAGGAGAGAAAGAAGCTAAACCCCTGTACTTTTATCTAGTACAGGATTTAGATTTAACTAATTAGATTTATCTAATCTCTTTACTGGAATCTTTGTTTATGATCTTAATTTTTTTCTCTCAATCTTCTCCTTCTAACACAGAAAGTTTCAACTGTTGGTAAAATAAACAATGCCCAATTCACGTAACACAATTATCTTTTGTAACTCGTTCTCTGTTTACTTTCACATCTAGATCAATGGAGCCAAATTACTGTTAATACTTTTTCATCAATAACATCTCTGAGATCTAGTTTGGCCTGCAACTTTATACCACTAGTCATTAGTGTTCCATTCCTGATCAAAAACTAATATTATTTTTCTTAGTCCTTTTCTATTTTATCTTTTGAGTATATTTCACCACTGCCTTTCCCCTCTGTAAATTTCCCTTTACCTGATGAATCCTAGGGACCATATGTTTCTGGTTCTGACCCCTAACTCTGACTATACTATATTCTAGCTATTAGATACAGCCTAATGTTTTCTAAAAGATACTCCAGAAAGCATCGGCTCCTCAGAATATTAATTGGCCAAACAAGGGGAAAAATATAATTTAATACAGTCAGCTCTCCTTGTCCGCAGGCTCCATATCTGCAGATTGAGCCAACCACAGATAGAAAATATTTTTTTTTTAATTCCAGAAAGTTCCAGAAAGCAAAACTGACTTTGTCATTTGCAGGCAACTATTTACATTGTATTTATCACTGTTTACATAACATTTACCCTGTGTTAGGTATTATTATAATACCTAGAAATGATTTAAAATATGTGGGTGTAAGAGGATTTACATGGGTTATATACAAATACAACATCATTTTATATAAGGCACTCAAGCATCTGTGGATTTTGGTATCAGCATGTGGAACCAATCGCCCATGGAGACCAAGAGACCACTATAAGTTTAGGCAACACAAGCTCAAAGTTCTTCACTTTGGAGCCTTTAATATGTTAATGTGCATTATATATCACCTGGAAAAAGTTAAAACACATGTATGATATTTACCAAACTTACAAGCCTCATGATATAACCCTGAGCAAGTAATAAGGCATTAAAAATTGCAGTGTCTAGAGGGAGATAAGTAATTCAGGTATCATCATCCCATTCCTTAATTTTCTCATCTGTTTTACTCATATACAATTTTCTAGACTCATCTTTGAAATTCAGCATACATTTTATTACTCAATAAGATATCAAGTTTTTTTTAATCTTTCTTGAGATATTCATCATTATAACAGTTATAATGATCCTAAAATTTCAACACAACATTCCTTTACTTGAAAGAGAGTGTTCTGCTATCAGTGAAATTAATTTTAACATGTATTTTAAAAATATTTTTGAGGGAGAGAACAGGGGTGGAAATGGTGCTAAGAAAACAAAATCATTTTGGAGCAGAGCATAATTCTGGACTACAGAAATATTCCAGTCTTCCATTCTGTGGTCAGAGGGCAAAACTGGATTTCAAAGTATCAATTATGGGTTATAGCTGGTATGTTCAAGATGACTAGAAATATTCCACAGCAGAATACAGAACACTGTGGTTAGACTAGGAAGTAGATATGCACTTAAAAATGTTTAAACAGTTGAACCAAACCAAGCTCCTTCATACCCACCCAAAATAAGAAAGACTTCAAACTCTAGTGAAAGCATTAGTCCAGTCATTGTGACAGAATGGCATAATCAACAATAAATTGCAATGAGTCTAGGGGATATTCTACCTTTTTTGGTGAATATGGTTTCTGTCATCTTTCTGGAGCTCTGCCAAAAGTGATGCTCCCTAACTCCCGGGAGAAAAGTTGGCAAGACATACCAAGATCTGTCCACATTTATGAAACCAAGAACTTTGACTATACTATTTGGGGGTGGGTGGTGAAGGGAAACAGCATCTATCAATTTAAAAGAAAAACACAGGAGCATTCATATTTGATAAATGAAGAGGGATAAAATCACACATTTTCTGTGTGATTTATTTTAGCAAACTTTCTATACTGATTATTAGATTTTCCAACTCATGTTTATATTAACTTACAAAATAAATATGCTTTCAATTTAGTTTTAATGTGGAAATCATAAGCATTTGATCAATATTAAATGAATATTAAAAACATATTTACCTAGAATCAAAAATATGAGGTACCACGAAGGAAGGAAGTATAGTTTTTTGCCATTAATCATTTAAAGATATTAGATAGTTGTGCTGCCTATTGGGTCTTTTGGAGCAATGAAATCTTTTTTTACAATAATAATGAGTGTACTAGAATTCAGCCTGTTCAGTTGCCATGCTAGAAAATCTTAAAACAGGAAGGATTTTCAGCCTGTTCAGTTGCCATAGTAGAAAATCTTACAACGGGAAGGATTGACTAACGTGTCGTTTCACTTCAGAAAATAAAACATCTTTTTATTTTTTATTTTTTTTATTTTTTACTTAATGGAGTTTATTTCAATTATAGGTGTACATAAATCATCACAAGTCAATTTTATAGATTTTGTATCCCAAACCCACAGTGCACCCCCCCACCCCCCAGATTGTCTTATTTGAAAAACCAAGGTTTTCCAAAGTCTGTGGGTCATTGTCTGTTCTGCAAAGAGGTTCATTGTGTCTTTTTAGTTTCCACATGTAAGCGGTAGCATTGGGTGTTGCTATCTAATTGTCTGACTGGTTTCACTTCGCATGATAATTTCTAAGTCCATCCATGTTGCTATAAATGTTGGTAATTTGTTCCTTTTAATGGCTGAGTAACATTCCATTGTGTGTACAATTCTCCAAAGAAGACATGCAGATGGCAAATAAACACATGAAAAGATGTTTAACATCGCTCCTCATTAGAGAAATGCAAATCAAAGCCACTATGAGGTACCACCTTACACCAGCCAGAATGGCCATCATCAAAAAATCTACAAACAATAAGTGCTGGAGAGGGTGTGGAGGAAAAGATCCCTATTACACCTTTGGTGGAAATGCAAATTGCTGCAACCACTGTGGAAAACAGTATGGAGATTCCTCAGAAAACTCAAAATAGAATTACCATTTGATCCAGCAATCCCACTCCTGGGCATCTATCCAGCAGAAACATCTTTCTTTTTAAAATCCTTATTTACTGTGATTTTGAGATGAGCAATGTAAATGTGATTTTTTTCTACAATCATTTGACTTTAAGCAAAGGAGATTATCTTTGATCGTTTGTCTAGGCCTGATCCAATCAGCTAAAAATCTCTAAAAAAGAATTGAGATTTCACTGAAAAAGAGGAAATTCTACCTGTGACTACAGCTTCTGCTTCTGCTCTAGTTTCTAGACTGGCATATCGGTTTCGGACTTGCCTACCAGCCAATTGCATAAGCTTAATCCTTATAATAAATCATATGGATTATACATGAATATAAATATATATATATATTCATACAAACGCAGATACATACACTCACATACTATGTATATGTTTATGTGTGTTTTAAGCTAGAGGATTTCATGCCTAATTGTAAAATATATATTTATATTTAAACAACTGGATTTAAACCCATAGTTGTTCTATTTCTGAATCCATCCTAGTTCCCTTACTTAAAATTGACTGATTTGGCTTTTTATTAAACTTAGCACCTACAGTATGTCAGGCTCTCAGTTAAGTACTGTGGAGAACAAGAGAAGGAATTACACACAATGTGATCAGATAGGCAGTTTGCTCTATTACTTAGCCATAGGCACATCTACAAATGAAGCATTTGCTTCAGTGCTGCTCTGCTGAAGAGACTGGGAAGAGGTCAAAGAGCTAAGTGTGTCATTCAGATGGGCCTTGAGTGTGTGTTGGGATTGTGAAAACACAATTTAAACACAAGATGCAGCGTTGGCAGAGACACAAGCAGTTGCAGGTTTTGAATGAAGAATGGTGACAATTCAAGTCACTTTATTTATTTATTTATTTTTGTCTTTTGTCGTTTTTAGGGTCACACCCGTGGCATGTGGAGGTTCTCAGGCTAAGGGTCCAGTCGAAGCTATAGCTGCCAGCCTACGCCAGAGCCACAGCAACACCAGATCCGAGCTGCATCTGTGGCCTACACCACAGCTCGTGGCAACACCGGATCGTTAACGCACTGAATGATGCCAGGGAATGAACCCACAACCTCATGGTTCCTAGTCGGATTTGTTAACCGCTGTGCCACGACGGGAACTCCTCAAGTCACTTTAGAGTAGAAGGTCTGTAAGTGGTTGGCAATAGGTAGGAGACCATGAATGAAATGGACTTGAAGTCTGGACTTAATCCTATATATAGTTGTAGCAACAATACTGGGCCATGTTTTGTTTCATTTTGAAAATGTGAACTGTGATTTAAAGATTGTTAGCAAGTTTGTTTTTTGAAAGTGGAGACATTAATAACTGAGTAGAAAAAATCTCTCACTGGGGAGAGTTAATGTGTTATTCCAGACCCCTAAAAAACATATGCCAACATATAATTAAATTTGCAAGGAATTTATTAGGGAACATAACTGTATGACAGAAAATGGAGAAGCAGCTAGAAAAGAGTAGGCGACATGTCTAAAGATGCTGCTGATCTGACCCCTAGAGAAGAAGAGTGAGAAGAAAGATTGATTAGATTGCCAAAACACCTTAAACTGTCCTGGACTGTAAGGAATGTTCATCAAGGCTATCAAGACTCCTCGAGTGAAAGCTGACTGTCCCAGAAGTTCCCTGTCACCAGGAAGGGCCTGCCTCGGGTCTCTCCATGATGCTCAGGAATTGCCTGGGTGTGGCCTGTGGGAGGTTGTGGCACAGCTTCGGGGCCTTGGTCAGTGGTGCTGCCTATAGCTGGAGGTATGTGAGTCACAGTTTTTAGTTACATCTTGATTTAGGCTGTGCCTTACAGAATTAAAGATTTCTCTTTTTTTGTCCTAATTAAGGCTTTAGACTATAGTCTCCCTAAAAATTATTATTTACTTTAGGGACATACAGGTGCCTTTGGGTACAATTATTTTTCAACAAATATAAAATAAGTTTATTTCACAATTTGACACAAAGTCATCTAAATATGAACAATTGAGGTTAAGTTTCCATTTAAATATCTATAGCTCAGATGGCAAAAAAAAAAAAAAACATGAAAACATGTTCAACATCACTCATTATTAGAGAAATGCAAATCAAAACCACTATGAGGTAACACCTTACACCAGCCAGAATGGCCATCATCAAAGCCTACAAATAATGAATGCTAGAGAGGTTGTGGAGAAAAGGGAACCCTCTTACAATGCTGATGGGAATGTAAATTGATGCAACCATTATGGAAATCAGTATGGAGATTCCTCAAAAAATAAAAATAGCATTACCATTTAATCCAGCAATCCCACTTCTGGGCATCTATCCAGAGAAAACCATGACTCGAAAAGATACATGCACCCCAGTGTTCATTGTAGCAGTATATACAATAGCCAAGACATGGAAGCAACCTAAATGTCTGTTGACAGAGGAGTGGATAAAGAAAATGTGGCACATATATACAATGGAATATTACTCAGCCATGAAAAAGGAGTGGAATAATGGCATTTGCAGCAACATGGATGGACCTAGAAATTATCGTGCTAAGTGAAGTTAGTCAGACAGTGAGACACAAACCTCATGTGCTATCACTTGTATGTGGAATCTAAAAAAAATGGATACAATGAACTTATTTGCAGAACAAAAACTGACTCACAGGCTTTGAGAAACTTATAGTTACCAAATGGAGACAGGTTGGGGGGGATGGGCTGTGTGTTTGGGATAGAAATGTAAAATTATGTTGTGATGATGGTTGTACAACTATGAATATAATAAATTTCATAAAAATGTCTATAGCTAAAAATACATTGCTTCTATTTTAAAAGGAAAACATGAGCTGGCACATAATGCTCTAGGATAGAAAAAAGTAAAGGAGAGAAAGAGAACTTATTGAGGACTATGCTCTTATCAAAATAAGTATTTTTATATTAAAGATTAACTTTATACCAATTTTACTACTATGGAAACCGAGGCCTTGCAAGCCTCACACAACTACAAAGTCAATAAATGTATCCATTTCTCTGTTCCATGCTGCTTTTTCCTTTTCTAAGACTTCAGTTGTTTTAGAGCAGTTTTAGTTTTACAGCAAAATTGAAAAGAGGAAGGTACAGAGATTCCCCGTATAGCCCCTGACCCCATAAATGTATAGCCTCCCCCATAATCAACATCACCCACTAGAGTGTTATACTGGTTAAAATTTATGAACATAACACTGGCACATCATGGTCACTTCAAGTCCATCATTTTCATCAGGGTTCACCCTTAGTGTTGTACCTTCTATGGCTTTGGATAAATGCATAATGACTTGTATCTATCCTTATGGTGACAAAGAGAAATTTTTGATAGACCTTAACATTTTTGTCTCCCCTCCATACCCCTAGAAACCACTGATCTTTTTATTGTCTCCTTCATTTTGTCTTTCTCAGAATGTCATATCATTAGAATCTTGCAGTGTATATATGGGCTTCTTCCACTTAGTAATATGCATTTAAGTTTCCTCCATGTATTTTCATAATCTGATAGCTCATTTCTTTTTCATGCTCAGTAATATTCAGTTTTTGGTTATATCACAGTTTATTCAGCTACTGAATGACATTTTCTATTTTAAGCGAATTTCTCATAGCATATAGTTGGGTGTTGTTTTTTGATCCTTTCTGACAATCTCTGTCTTTTATTTGATGCGTTTAGACCACTGACATTCAGAGTGACTGTTGACACAGATTACTATCCACCATATTTGTTATTATTTTCTCTTTGTGCCCTCATTATTTTGTTTCTAATTCTGCCTTCCACTTTGTCTGCTTTTGTGGTTTTAATTGAGCATTTTATATGATTCCATGTTGTCCTCTCTTAGTATAGTAATTATACTTATTATGTTATTGTTTCTAGAGGTTTCTCTAGAATTTGTAATAGAGATTTACAGCTAATCCAAGTCCACGTTAAAATAATACTACTCCACTTCATGGGTAGTGTGAGTACTTTGTAATTACAAAATAACTCTAATTTCTTCCTCCTGTTCCTTGTAGCATTGCTGTTATTCATTTCACTTATATATAAAATATATATGTATATATGTATATATAATATATACATAAGTATATATGTATATATTATATATAATATATACATAAGTATATATGTATATATTATATATAATATATATGTGCATATGTATGTATATATAAAATATATACGTAAGCATCCATAATCAAATACATTGTTAGTATTATTATTTGTAACAAGTGGTTATCTGTTAGATCAATTAAGAAAAATAAAAGTTTCACTTTACTTTCACTCATTCTTTCTTCGATGCTCTTCTTACTTTATGTAGATCTCAGTTTCTGACCTATATTATTTTCCTTCTTGTCCAAAAAAATTATTTTAGCATTTTTTTGCAGTGCAAATC
Source organism: Catagonus wagneri (assembly GCA_004024745.2). Classification (NCBI taxonomy): domain Eukaryota; kingdom Metazoa; phylum Chordata; class Mammalia; order Artiodactyla; family Tayassuidae; genus Catagonus; species Catagonus wagneri. The sequence continues at coordinate 3,470,101 of PVHT021183619.1, read as the reverse complement.
TACTCACAAAAAAGTCTCTCAATTTTGGTTTGCTTGAAAAAATTTTCTCTCTCCACTTGTGAAGGATAATTTTGCAGGGTGTAGAATTCAAGGGTTTTTTTTTTTTTTTCCACTGAGCTTTTAAATTTTCACTTCCCTCTATTCTTGTGTCCATGATTTCTGAGGATAAGTCATGTGTAATTTTTATCTTTGTTCCTCTATAGGTAAGGTAGGTTTTTCCCAGTTGTGGCTTCTTTCAGGATTTTTCTTCATGTTTGATTTTTGTAATTTGAAAATGGATGCCTAGATATAGTTTTATTTTGTTTTTTAATATTTATCCTGCTTGGTGTTCTCTGAGCTCCCTGGATCTGTTCTTTGGTGTTAAACATTAATTTGAAGAAATTCTCAGAGATTTTTTTTTCAAATATTTCTTCTATTCTTTCTCTCTTTCTTCTCCTGGTACTAGCATTATGCATATTTTATACCTTTTGTAGTTGTCCCAGTTCTTGAGTATTAGGTTTTTTTTTTTTTTTTCAGTGTGTGTCTTCTCTTTGCTTTTCAGTTTTTGAGAATTCTATTGATGTAGTCTTTAGCTCAGAGATTCTTTCCTTAGCTGTGTCCATTCTACTAATAAGCCCATTAAAGGAATTTTTCACTTCTGTTACAGTGTTTCTGTTATCTCTAGTATTTCTTTTTGGTTCTTTCTTAGGATTCCCATCTCTGCTTATATTCCCTATCCATTCTTTATGTTATTTATCCTTTAGAACCCTTAACATATTAATTGAAAATTTTTAAATTTCTAATCTGATAATTCCAACATCCTTGCCATGTCTGATTCTATTCTTGTTCTGTCTCCTCAAATTATGGTTTGTTTTGTTTTACCTTTTGGTTTGTTTTACTTCTTGTAAGCCTTGTAATTTTTTCTTGATGGCAGACATAATGTGCTGGGTAAAAAGAACTACTATAAATATGTCTTTAGTAATGTTGTAGTGATATGTTGGAATAATCTACTGTCCTATGATTAAGTCACAGTCTTTTAGTGAGCCTATGCTTCTGAATTGTGAATCTCACAAAAAGTTTCCCAGGTTTTTTCCTCTCCTAGCTAGGTAAGCAAGGTGGCAAAAGTGACTACTTGGCCTTTCCATTCATCCTTTAGTCATTGGACAAGTTCTCACTGCTGACTTCCTATGTGTAAGGTACTGTGCTAGGAGCTGGGAACGTTTAAGTAAGTAAGCTAGAAGTAGGCCCTGTCTTCACAGAACCTACTTTTAAGTGACAGGGTAGCAGTTACACTTGCCAAAACTAGCCATGTTGCAGTAGCCAGTATGAATGTTTGGAGAATCCTAATGAGAGTCTTTATTATTGAATAGGATCTACTATCATTCCCTGCTCTTACATATACATACACTCTTAAAAATGATTCTCTAGCTGGCAGAATTCTTTCTCCCTGCATCTGACCTTAAAAACCATTACCTGTCCATTAACTCCGGACTCCATAGTAGGATGTAGTCCTTTTCTATGTGGTTTAGCCTGAATTCTACCCTTTTCTCTGGTCATTCCCCACCCACCTTAAACAGGTTTACCTTGTTGATTTTACTTTGCTCTATTGTACTTCACAGATACTGTGCTTTTTACAAATTGGAAATTTGTGGCAACCGTGCATTGAACAAGTCTATTTGGATGGTTTTTCTAATAGCATTTGCTCACTTTGTGTTTCTGGGTCATGTTTTGTTAATTCCTGCAGTATTTCAGACTTTTTCATCATTATTATATTTGTTATGGTGACTTGTGATTAGTGATCTTTGATGTTACTATTGTAAAAAGATTGAAATTTGCTGAAGGCTCACATTGCCAAAACTTAGCCTTTGTCCACCAGTGCCAAATGGTAATGAGGACACAGTATCTTCTTGAGTGAAGGAAAAAAGAGTGGCTTCATTGCTTTGCTGGGCCATTAGGGCTAATGCCCTAAAGACTGTGCCCTCCCTTAGGAGAGATTAGGAAAAGGTTTTATAGTTTGGAGTAAAAAATAGGGCCATAGATAAAAATCAGGGTAGATGCAAGCTTTCATTCTTCCAGGCTGGTGTTTAGTGGCCGCAGTACTGGTTCTGGTGGTTCTCTTCTTTGGATTTTATTTGTTGGGGGTTTTAGTTCTGCAGAAGAACTCAAAGATATTATTATGTATACTCCTTGAGGAGGAAACAGGACCCTGCCCCAAGCCTGTACTATTGTTTCTGAACTGTTCCTCCCTTGTCTCTGAATCCCCTCCCTTTCCTGAATGACAACTGTTTTAACCTACCCTTTTGGAACTCAGGGAAGGTCATGGAGGCTCAAGTTTATTCCATAAAAACAAGAAATTGGGGACACAGAAAGGCTTGTGTCCAGGAACATCTTAGGATCCTGCTTAGTTTTACTCAGATGATGGTTAGCATTTTTAGCAACAAAGTATCTTTTAATTGATAACATACACTGTTTCTTTAGATATAATGTTATTGCACACTTCATAGACTACAGTATAGTGTGAACATGCTTTTATATGCAGTGGGAAACCAGAAAAAATATATTGTGTAACTCACTTTATTATGATGTACACTTTATTGTGGTAGTCTGGAACCAGACCCACAATATTTCTGAAGTATGCCTGTATTCCCGCCATGTAGAAGTGCTCCAATTTCTCCCAAATTATTCCATTTTTTTGTATATGCTGTTTCCTTTGCGGGGAATGCTTTACTTTCTTTTTCATCAGGCAAATGTCTGTTGTTCTATTACAGCCCCACTTAAGTGTTCCTTCATGTAAGAGGCCTTTACTTTCTCCTCCAGGAAACAGTTAATCCCTCCTCTGGAGTCCTAATGATTTCTTTACATGTGTTACAAAGAATATTGCATTGTATTGTAATAATTTACCTAACTACATTTTACCTTTTGTTCTGTAAGATTCTGCCTCTTCTAGTTGTCTTGTTTTTGAACTTTTAGTAGATAGCAAAGGTCCTGCAAAATGGTAGGGAAGTAATGAATTAATGGTTAGTTGAATTGATATCACTTGAATTAAAACTGTGGTTAAGAAAACTTGGTTTTGATTATTTGTGATGAAAATTAGCACCCATCCTGAGATTTCATATTTAATTAAGAGTACCAGGTTTGCATTTTTTGATGACTGAATATCTAGATATATAGATTTAATCAGAATAAGTCACTTCATGAGAATTGTATATAGGTCTTAATATTTTGTTAATTCTTAATTGAAGCAAAGACTGGACATTTGAAAATAAAACATGATGAGTCACAAGTGCTTAACACTTTAACATTTCAGATACTATAATGTGATTTGAGGTAAATCTCAAACCCCAGATTTGGACAAAGTTTACTCTAGAGATATGTGAAAATCTCAACACTCTTCTAAAGTACCAAATGTAGGCTACTCCTGAGGCTGTTTATTTTTACATGATATACAAAGAAAACACTATGATTAAGAATGGGTAAACCCAGCTGTGCTTGGGGTTTATCAAATTTCTCAGCATTATTTTTGACTATTTGGAGTCTCTGAAGACTAGAGCCTATTTTTCTAAGAATTTTCCCTCCATTTTTAAATCCATGTTTATTTT
>PVHT021183619.1:3455391-3465523 GCA_004024745.2 Catagonus wagneri | reverse complement strand
ACCAAATGTAGGCTACTCCTGAGGCTGTTTATTTTTACATGATATACAAAGAAAACACTATGATTAAGAATGGGTAAACCCAGCTGTGCTTGGGGTTTATCAAATTTCTCAGCATTATTTTTGACTATTTGGAGTCTCTGAAGACTAGAGCCTATTTTTCTAAGAATTTTCCCTCCATTTTTAAATCCATGTTTATTTTAAAAGAAGTACAATCCATATGGTTTTGATTCCTTTACACTTAACTCATCCAAATTCAGTTTTGCAAGAACTATTTGAAGTGAAAAGCTTTTTAAAATTTTATGAGCTTTTTTGTCTTTTCCCCCCTCAGAAGAAGAAGTGATACTTTGCCAAGCATAAACAAAGCTAATCACCAAACTCTTTTATATTCAGAAATAATGAAACCAGATTGAATGCTGAACTTCACAAAATAGTTCATTTATCCTTGGTGAAATTGTTGTCTAAGACTCTGTAGAGTCTGCCTTCTCTAAAGCACAGCCCTGGTTATGCCAGCATTGTACCATTCCGACTTTCAGATCTCCCACAGAACAGCAGCCAACTAGTTGTTTCCAGTCAGAGTTTACTTATGATATCTTTATTCTGTCACAAAAGCCACCAAAGTGCAATATTAAATGTCATGACAACCCAGACAACTTAGTGATAGGGCATGTGAATGGATAAGCAATGCTGAATTTGTGAATGAGTGCCTATTTAGGATTATCAGACCTGGGTAGAAAATCAAGGAAGTCAAAAAGCACCTAGAAATTCCCTGGTGGCTCAGTAGGTTAGAGATCCTGTATTGTCTCTGAAGAGGCTTGGGTTGCTGCTATGGTGCGGTGCTATCCTTGGACCAGGAAGTTCTGCAAGCCACAGGTATGACCAAAAAAGAAGAAAAAAAAAGCATCAAGAAGAGCTGTAAACAAACTATAACCCATAGACTAAAAATAGCCTACTGTTTTTATAAATAAAGTTTTATTAGAACACAATCACACCCATTCCTCCATACATGACCTTTGGTGGCTTTTGTGTTACACTGTGGAGTTGAGTAGTTGTGACAGAAATCACATGGAGGGCAAAGCCTAAAGTGTTTTTTACCTGGACTTTTACAGAAAAAGATTGCTCCTGATCTAGATGATATTTGGTTGATAATGCTTAGCTTCTGAGCTCTGGCCAAAATATAAAACTTCTCTGAATGTCATTTTCTCTCCATATATCAAGGATTAGGAGGATATACAATATAGAAAGAAGATATTATTAGGATATATATGTTATAAATATATGTTATTTTTAAGAAATGAACATTTGCTGAAAATTTCCCAACTTTTAGCTTCTCTATGACCAAACATCTTGGGGATTTAAGTATCCATGGTAGAGATCTCTTTAATTAGAATTGTGATTATTTTTTTCCTTCTATTATTACTACAACAGAAAATAATAGTCATATTTCATAAACCTTATTTTGTGCTAGCAGCTATGCTGTGCTTTTTTTCCTGCTTTGTTCTGTTTAATCCTCACAAAAGCCCTTTCCTACATTCTTTAAACTTTGGAGATCTGTTCCTTATTTTGTAAAATGTGGATAATAATATTACCTACCTCATAGGGTTATTTTGAAGAGTAAAGAATTTAGTATAATATTTGATATTTAGGAGAAGCTCTATCTCTCAACCCTCAGAAGGACTCCCCCAAGAGCCAGTTGAGCCAGTTCATTAAACTTAATGCTGTTAAAAGGAGTGCCTTTCTATAGTCTTAGGAGAGCCTCAGGAGAGCAAAATCAAGAATGAAAAAATATATATATATATATACATATATATATAATATATGTGTATATATAGTACTATATATAGTTTGTGTGTGTGTGTGTGTGTGTGTGTAGTATTAGAATTTGGACTGATGATTTTGAAAAGAGTCTTGCAGAGCAGTTGACTAATAGGCACTTTCGGGGTTTTTTTTTTTTTTTTGGTCTTTTTAGGGCTGTACCCACAGAATATGAAAGTTCCCAGGCTAGGGGTCGAACTGGAGCTGCAGCTGCTGGCCTACGCCACAGCCACAGCAATGCCAGATCCGAGCTGTGTCTGTGACCTGCACCACAGCTCACTGCAACACCAGGTCCCAGACCCACTGAGCAAGGCCAGGGATCAAACCTGCATCCTCACGGATACTAGTCAGGTTTGTTTCCGAGGAGCCACAATGGAAACTCTGATTAGGCAGTTTTTGATGTGAGTTATGGATTGGTGGTTACAGTGAAGCAAGGGGCTTGGTACAAGTATTGATGTAGAAGTGGTTAGTCATGTTAAATGAGTTGTTTCAGTTGGTGTGTCTTCTAGGAACAATTATTTCCTGGCCCATGTAGCTATTTTTTTTTTTCTACGCAGTCTCAGAATTGTTTAGCAAAATGGGAAAATGTGTTGATTTCAGTTTCACACCAGATGTAACAAGGACTAAGTATGTATTAGCAATTTTCATTATTTTTTAAAATTATCATTATATATGAGACTCAGACTAGATAATTTTTCCAAGGTCACATAATCCATTATTGCCCACATTTTGTTAATATCCAAATGCATTCTTGTAAGTGTAGAATTAACAAGGTCTGTACTTCAAGCATCTCGTTGCTCAAATAATCCTTATTCTCATAGAATTTTTCTTTTTAAAATTTTAGTGTGTAGGTTTTGTTTTTGCTTTTGTTTTTTGTATCAGTTCAACTGAGATCAGTTAGGTTTGATGGAGATGACGGTGGTATGTGAATGATATTGGTAGCAGTCGGGGAAAGGAAAGGAGTGCTATGGTTATCGTCATCAATTCCCCTCCAAAACAAAAAAAGTGTCACAGCAAAGCTGTTCATCAGACCTATTACAGTAAGAGGGAACATAACCTGGAAGGTTTGAGTTAGTCCTCAGAAGGGGACAGTAAGAGAGGGATATCTATCAGTCTTGAAATCTGGTCACCATTGGCTTAAAGTGGCTCTTTCAAGATGGAAAAATTGGACAAAGTTGGTAACATAATACTGGTGAAGCAACAGTTCTGAAGCAGCTCTAAAATAGTGTTCGATAAGTGAGCTATTGGCCAGGTGAGCAATCTGTTCTTCTGATAGGAGAGCTGTTTGCCTAGTTGAGCAACTATTTGCCAAAATTGTTTTGTACAAGTTTCCTAAAGCCAAGGGTAAAATTCGTTATCGGTTATATTCTTATCTTCCTAGGTGAGAACTTTTCTGGAACAAACACTTAAGTTGTGTTGACACAGGTGGGCTTAGTTTCCATTCCTAATAATTAAGCTACACAGAAGTAGGTGAGTTTAATTCTTAGATCAGACAGTTGTGCTTATTCTCATTCCCAAGACTATTTCTTTAAAAAAAACAAAAAACAAAAAGCAAACCTTTGCTGTATTAATCCCCTAATCTGGTGAGTTGTCTACAGATTGAAAACTTCAAAAATGTATTGGAATAGACAGTGTTACCCAGGCCAACAAATTAACTTATCATTGATTAACTTTATCTGCAATATTTGTATAGGATTGTTAATTTGTGGCAACTTTGTTAACACCTCTATCTTATAAAGTGCAAGTGTTTATTTATTCACCTATTCAGCAGAATTTTACTATCTTATAGTGTTGTGTCAGTTGGCCTAAATCACTTTCCAAAGCTAAATGTCCCTTAGTCTTTTTCAACTTGGATCTATCTATGCCTTTATTTACTAATTATTTTTTCAATTTTCTACCTTTTCATGGTAAATTAGTAGGGGATGATTCCGTTTTTTTCATTCTGCAGCTGTTTTACTTCTTAACGTTTCACCTTTACTTACTAAATAAAGAAATAAAAAACACTTAATTATATAATCATACCTGAGCAAGCAGATAAAGCCCTGAGATGAATAGCTATAAGGCTCCACTGAGCTACACGTTGAGGAAAAAAGAACGTTAGTATTCTAGGAAGAAACCAAGTAAATATTGTAAGTGAGGGAAGAAGGAAGAGAGAAGAGGAGAGAGATAAGTAGAACTTTTTAAACTATTAAAAAAGAAAATTATTCTTTAGACAGAGGCACTGGAACATTATCAACAGAAAATACTTTTTTTTAATAGAGGCAAAAATCATTTGGAAAGGGGATATTCCAAATTTTAGTGATAGATATCCAGTTGCATAAACTGTGTATTACAAATCAAGTTTGCTAAGATGCTATAGTAATGAAAAAATAAGAAACAACTAGGAAATGGTTAATGATCAATATTAAATAGAAGTCTAATAAAACCAGTATGCAGAGTATGTCAAGCCTATGAGTATTGTAAGCAACATGCAGGAATATATTTCTCTAAATTACTGTTTTTATTAATTTCATCTCACTTGGTTAATCAATGAAGTATGTCAGGTAAAAGTTACAATCAAATATGCATTTACTCTTTCTTACTAAGTATACAAAAAGAATATAAAGTGAAATGCAAATGAATCATTCTTTCTTGGAGAGAAAAAAGTTAACAAGGAAGTTATATGCTAACAAGAACCATAGACATCTGACAAGCCACTACCAATTATGTATTATAATTCATGTTAATAATATATCAGCCTATCTTTTGTTTACAACTTTACACATATTCATAGCACTGTATATTAAGTAGAGGGAAAGCAAAGCCAGCAACTAGCAGCTGAAGCAACCCTACCAACATAGCAGCCAGTGGCAGTCAGTTAACTGCACTCTTGTGGCAAGTTCTCCCTTGAAGGCAAATCTGACTGGAGCATTTTCACAGTTATTACAGGCTCACCTTGTGGCACTTCTCCCTGCATGTTGGGAGGCAGCTCTGCAATGGTCTTTGTGAGGAACAACATTAGAAGGAGGTTAATAGGGTAAGTTACAACTCCCATGGCCACAGTTGGTCTTGGGGCAGCAACTGACATTCATCTAGTCTCTCCTTCACTATCCATTCCAAATTCCAGCAGTTCTAGGTGGCTTCCCCCATGGTTTCAGCTACAGCTTAACTTCTGATGGATCTGAGCCCTTGGCAACCATTCTTCTCTTAGTAGGAGTTGTTGCTCCTGCCTATTCATAATTAGAGTGGAACAGGGAAGTATGAGGAAGTACCCAAGTTCCACACAGATTCCTCCTACAACTGAGGTTCAATGCCTCCCGAATGATGAATGACAGTAACTCTTTCTCTTGCCACAAGGCACTCTAGGTGCCCTGATAACAGCAACTGTGTGTAGTTCAGTACTCTCCTTGCTGTTCCCCTGGTAAATGTGCACCCTCTATGGCAGAGTTGCTCAACTTCAGCACTATTGACATTTGGGGCTGTATTAAATTTTATGATAGAAGGATTGTCCTGTACCTTGTAGGATGTTTAACACCATCACTGGCCTCTATACAGTGGATGCCGATATTCTCCTCCCCTGTTGCAATGGTAAGTGAGGCCATCCTTGTCTCCATCCCTTGGATTTTCATTCCTTCCTACTTGGGACACAAAGCATTATAGAAACCTCGGATTTAATGTATATACCACATAATGAAGAATAGCATGTCATTCTTTCTGATAGTTTACTCTGAGCTGGTGTTTTACGTGGGTCTTTAGAAGCACATTCCAGCTCTCTGAGTCCAGGTACTTTTGGACTCAGTACATCGCTGCATCTTCTTTGCTGTGAAGTGGGCCCATTGGTTGGATTTTTTATTGTTGGGGATTTAATGCTTGTGGATCATGCATTCCATAAACCCTGGAGAGCTGAGCTGAAGGACACTCAAAAGGTAAATCAATACCTGTAATAAGTATCTATCCCTATCAGGATAAACCATAGAAAAGGTGTGATGTAGTTAACTTACAACTAAGTCCTTGGTTGGCTTCTTCAAGGAGCAGTGCCAGATGACGTGCTCAGTGTCAGTCTGCTGGTCACACAAAGACAGTAGTAGGTAGAACAGTCTTGGTAAGTTGAAGGCCCTGCTATTGGGAACATATATAGTCTTCATCTCTCCCACCAAGATCATTCCATTCATTTGCCCATTGTTCCAATTCCAGGGAAGCCAGTGATGAAGGCCATCTAATATCAGCAGGCTGAGTCAATTTGTTTACTTGGTTATTCAGTGCCTTTTCCATGTTGAATGTTTTCTAGTAACCATTCCCGTATGTTACAAAACTCTTCACATTTTATTTCCCCTCCAGTATGTTTAGCTAAATGCTTCTGTGTCAGACTTTCTTCAGTCTTCTAACCCTTTTCCTTCTTGGCCCCTGACCAAATGGTGGTCATTGGCCACTGCACTAATCTCTCTTTTTCTCTGTTTCTCAACGCTAACAGGCCTACCAGACACTGTACTATGTTCTTTGTCACAGGAGATACAAAATTTAGCAATTTGTCTTTCTGTTTGGAAGTAATATCTCAACACGGCTATGACCACCAAACCCCTAAAATTATACTGAAGTGTCAGGTCCAAGATTCTTCATAGGGTTTATCTCTTATTCTCTGAAGCACACGTTGTCTTGCCAAGATTTCCACATCTCACTTTTCCTGTGCAACCAGCATGATGTTGTCAGTATAATGGATCCATGTGATGTTCTATGGGATGTACCAATGGTCCAGAATTCTCCAGACTATATTATGTCATGTGAAGTAGTGTAGTTAATATAGTCCTGATGCAGGACTGTAAATAAATACTGTTTCATGTGAATGTAAATGCTTGTGATCCTCTTTTCCAATGGAAAAACAAAAGAATGCATTTACCAAATCAATGGCTCTATGCTATAGATCTGAGGTCTTATTAATTTGCTCTAGCAATGATTCCACATCCTACACACCAGCTGTGATCTCTACCAGTAATTGGTTGACCTTGAAATCGCACTAGTATCCATCTTGTTTCTGCTAGGACCAGGCTGGTGAATGAAAAGGAAGTAGGATAGTGATCTTCATTCTAGTTTTTTTTTTTTTATTATTGATGGCAATAAATTTTCTACTCATCAATACTCCACAATGTGATGTGGTTTTTAATTTGCAATCTGAGCCAAGCAGAGTCATTTTCAGAGGTTTCTAATTGGCTTTTCCCAAAATTATACCTCTTACCCCACCTGCCAAGAACCCAAAATGAAGGTTACTCCAAATACCTACTGAATGTCTTCTAATTGTATACTCATGATCTGAGGAATTTATGACTGTATTGTTCCACAGACCCTCTGGCCCACTGTGAGCTGGACTTTAGTCAGGACTTCATTTATTAACTAGTTTCCACAAGCACCCACTCTAACAGAAGGGCCATGAGAATGCTTTGGATCTCTGCCTATCAGTGTCAGCTCAGACCTTGTGTCTAATACTTCTTGAATTATCTTTCCCCATGTGTAGTCACTTGAGTGGGTGGCCATGAATCCCTTTGGGAAAGGACTGAGGGAACCATTACATTATCTACTTGCTTCAGTGCTGCAGAGTCCTTCATAGTGGAGATCAACTTAGATTCTCAGTCAGTGGATTCCAGATTTGAAAATAAGTTCAGTAACTGATCAGAGAATTGTGACTTATTATCTAAAAGACTGCCCTCAATTTCATATTGCTCCATTCTTGACTATTTCTGGTTATAGATATTAATCAGTCGTCTTTTGGCTGCCTGTGTATTAGGCTTTTAGGATACCACACACAATTAACCATCTCCATAAATCCTTGGAGGTCACACCGCCTTCACTGCCTCTCTGACTCTGCTGGTATTAATGGTAAATGTGGGCCCCAGGCTTCTGGTGCTTAAGAGCTGCCACTGGGCCTCTATTTGCTTACCTATTGTCCTCAATGACATTACATGCTCAGAGCTGGTCTGCAGAGAACTTATACTGACCTCTTAAGTAATGCTGGTGCCACAATCGCTTATACTGACCTCTTAAGTAATGCTGGTGCCACAATTGCTGGTACATTTCTGATAGTCATGGCACATGCTGTTCTCTGGAACCTCCTGTAAAATGTAATCTTCTGGTGAGCCTTTTGACCTCCTGTTCTAGGAGGCCCACTTTCCTCAGTCTTTTTATTCCTTCTTCTACTCTCTGCCAAGGCAAATCAAGCTATCCCACTTTGCTCAGAGTTGGCTATCATTTTCCATACTTCTTATCTCAGGAATCATTGGAAAGATTTTATGCCCTTTGTCCTTAGAGTGTGTCTCCAAATCAGTGAATTCTTGCCCTCCTTAGTCAAACACCTTCAAAATGCAAAGTTAACTCCAAGCCCAGATGGTTTCACGTATTATTTCTACCAAACATTTGGGGAAGAAATGATAAATACTAATTCTACATAAAATCTTCAAGACATTGAAGAAAAAGGAATACTTAATAACACATTACCACAAAAAAATTCTAAAATTCATATATAAAGGAAAAATAGTTTTAAAAACTTTGTAAAACATTAATAAGCTAGAAAAATGTTTACTATCTGACTTCAAGACTTATAAATCTGTAGTCATCGAGAGAGTGTGGAGTTTGCATAAAGGTAAATACATAGATCAGTATAATAGTATGGAGCCTAGAATGGATCCACCCATATATTCCCAAATACCTTTTTTTTTACTTTATTTTTATTTTTTAGCTTTTTAGGGCTGCCCCTGTGGCATATGGTAGTTCCCAGGCTAGGGGTCGAATTGGAGCTACAGCTGCTGCCAGATCCGAGCCGTGTCTGCGACCTACACCACAGGTCACAGCAATGCTGGATCCTTAACCCACTGAGTGAGGCCAGGGATCAAACCCGCAACCTCATGGTTCCTAGTCGGATTCGTTAACCGCTGAGTCTCAAATGACTTTTGACTGAAGTTCAAAACCAGTTCAGTGGAGCTAGAATAACCTTTTCAACAAATGGTGCTGGAACAGTGGATATCCATATGCAAAAGAAAATATTGTGGATACCTTGCAACTTACACAGAAATGAGCACAAAATGAATCATAGACCGAGATATAAAAGTTCTATCAGGTAAATCTTTTTAGATAGAACACAAAAGAAAACATGATTAATTTAAATCATAAATTGCATTTTACTAAAATTAAAAAAAAGTAAGTGAACAACTTTTACTCTGTGAAAGTCTCAGAGGCAACTTTCCTCTTTTGGAGAGGATACCAAAGGCCTTGAGGTCCAGGATCTTATCTCTCAAGAGAATGGAAGACAAACCGCAGACTGGGTGAAAGTACTTGTGAATCACATACTTGACAAAGTACTTGTATACATAGAATATAAAGAATTTTCAAAATTCAATGATTAGAAAACAAACAATATGATTTTTTTAAAAAAAGAAGCAAATGGTTTCAATTGACTATTCTCTGAAAAAAATGTATGGTAGGCAAATAAGCAGAAGAGGAAAATAATCATGATGATAAAATAATAATACAGTTAGAAAGCAAAGCTTATATTTAATTTAGCAATTTGAATTAGTTCCTCTAAGTTGGAACCAGAATTAATTAAACTGTGAGGTTATATCAAGTTGAAACAGGTGAGCTTTTTCTGCTACCATCTTTTGTTGTCTTTATTCATGGTTTTATGTTTGTGGTAGCAAAATGCAAAGTCAGGAATAACTTGGTTTAGCTAAGCATCAAGATTGATTTAATATTTGCTCTAGGAAAGTATAAATTTTCTCTGCTGCTTTTGCAGTTTGTTTATAATGCTTCTTAATTGTAAGACTGCAAAGGCCATTCCCATAGTAGAGATGGAGGGGATGAGATGAAGTGGAGTGCTTCTTAAATAACAAATTAGAAGGAAAATCAAGAAATTATGTTGAGCTGGTAACCTCAAATGACAGTGGTCTGATTATACATTGGAATCATTTATCTTAGAAGTATCATACAGCCCAGGGCTTAAAGGGAAAAGGCCAAAGATTAGATCCAGAAAGAAACTTATGGATTTGTTTCCACAATGTTCTGAAAACCCCATTAGTAGAAGCAAAGGTGCCAACTGACATCCAACTGAGTAGAAGGCTTAACACCTTTTTTTTTTTTTTTTTTTGCTTTTTGGGGCTGCACTTGCAGCGTATGGAGGTTCCCAGGCTAGGGGTCCAATCAGAACTACAGCTGCCATCCTATGCCACGGCCTTAGCAACTTGGGATCTGAGCTGTGTCTACAGCGTACACCACAGCTCATGGCAGTGCTAGATCCTTAACCTACTGAGCAAGGCCAGGGATCGAACCTGCCTCCTCATGGATCCTAGTTGGGTTCATTAAC